>LOEQ01004066.1:196658-216290 GCA_001685075.1 Bramus lutescens
GACGGACACAGGGGACTGGCTGCCTTTCTAAAGCTATAGGAAGTGAAACCTGTAAAGGTGTAATTTACCCTTGACTACATATACAGTAGCATTTCTATAAATATGTATTTCACAAAGCCAAGTGGTATGTTGCTATTTAAGAAGAGATGACAAAACAGCTTCTTTCAAATGTAAGAACAAAATCGCACTGGAGGTTGGGGTGCTCCGGAAGTTGTGCCACCTTTGTAAGGAAGGGTTTTTGTTTGATTCTTTTGTAGGGGTGCTGTTGCTTTTTTTGTTTTTGGTTTTGGGGGGTTGTTTGGTTGGTTGGTTGGTTGGTTGGTGGTTAGCTGATTTTTTGAGACAGGGTTTCTCTATGTAACAGCCATGGCTGTCCTGGAACTCAGAGATCCACCTGTCTCTGCCTCCCAAGTGCTGGGATTAAAGGCGTGTGCTACCACCGCCCAGCTGTAAGGAAGTCTTTTATTTCACAGTCCTATTAGACATTCCTGTGCAGTGAAACTGTATTGCTGAGCAAACAATTATTTTACTTTGTATTTCCTGTAAGAACAAACTGACAATTCATACAAAGCAACTGCAAATCATAAATATTTATATATTTAAAGTCAAGAAAACTCCAGAGATGAGTCGATTTACTGGAAAGTACTAGACAAGCGCTGTGTACTACACTTTGCCCTGTGAAGAATAATTCCCAGGGTCACTAGTGATCAGGATTAAGAATAAACAACATGAAAAGGCTTTAATGATCCTTACTTCAAAAATATACATATTTGGGTAGCTGGGCATAGTGAGCATGCCATTAATCCCAGCACTAAGGAGGCAGAGGCCAACCCGGTCTACATAGAAAGTTCCAAGCTAGCGAGGGCTTTATAGTAAGACCCTGTCTCAAAATACACACACATACACACATGCACATTTAGGCACCAATTTAGAATGTATGGGTGTATGTACATGTTTGTGAGTCTGTGTATGAGTCTGTCATGGGGGGAGGAGGCAGTGCTGGGGACTGATCCCAGGGCCTGATGATAAGCTAAACACAAACTCTACCAATGAGTTACACACACACACACACACACTGGTGCCTAGGACTTATAGACAATAAAACAGAAACAGAAAGCCTTTGCCTGAGAAATTTTACTATCCTAAAAAAAGAAACTTGGCATTATGGGTCCTGAAAAGAAAATAAGCTTCTTAAAGGAAACAAGTTTCCAGCTAGCTTCAGCTCTTTCCTTGTTCTGAGAGCAAAGAACAGCAGAACAAACAAAGAGGAGATGTCTTCAACTTTGAGAAAGTCATTCTGTGGCCTGTCTCCAAAGCTTAATGAATGCAGCTCTTTCTCTCTTCCAAAGCCAGGGTCTGGACATATTTAATTGTTGAATTTAACCCTGTGCTTCACTGTCAGGTTTAGAACGAAGACTTGTGATTCACCAAGACAAGGGAAGTCCATCAGATGCCTCCTGCTTCACAAACCAAGCCCTGAGTGAGCTCTAAAGCACTGACCCAACAGCTCAAATGCAGCTCCTGTCCCCAGGGCAGACAGGAAAAACAAGATCAATATAACACATTCCAGACCCACTGAAGAAATCCTCAATGAAGACAGTATGCCCAAGTGACCAATGAGTGATGCAATAAGCTGTTTTTTCACACTTGTAGAGTGTGGGTAAGGATTTATGGGGAAGAGGATCTCCTTCCAAAAGAAGCTGGGACAGTAAAGCCCAGAAGACCACACATGGGATGTTCTGAGCAAAGGGACAGTAAAGGCTTCTTGGCAAATAAAGAAAATCAGACCAGAAAATCAGGTCACAATCTTTTAGAAAGAGCAACCAGGCTGAAAGTAACCCGCTGGTGAGAGCATTTACAGTCATGGTGAGAAAGGGGACCTAAGGGTTCCTAGAAACACTGACTTATAAAAAAAAAAAAGTTTTAATGGTGAGAAAGGAAGGAAACAAGAAGCTATGATGGGAAGAACAGGGAACGGAGTACACAGATATCACAAAATTGGCTTCTGAGAATAAGAACAGAACCGATTCCCAACTCAGAGCCATCCTAGAGTACACAGCACAGTCAGTTCTAGGCTAGCCAGGGCTGCATATTGATATTTTGTAAGAAAGGAAGGAAGGAAAGAGGGAGGGAGGNGGAAGGAAGGAAGGAAGGAAGGAAGGAAGGAAGGAAAGAAAGGAAAGAAAGAAAAGATAAATTCAACCTTTCGAAGTATCCATTTGGCTTTTACTTATGCATATAAACATTTTGCCTCCATGTATGTACATGTGCCAGGTACCTTGAGGTCAGGAGAGGGCATTGGATCCCCTGAAACTACAGTTTGGTTGCTGGTCACCATATAGATGGTGACAATTGAACCCAGGTCCTCTATAAGACCAACAGTCTTAACTGTTAACTCTTAACTGCTGAGCCATCTCTCCAGCCCTGTAAGAGTGTGTATTAAAGAACTTTATCCATTTTCTTGGATAATTTATCAATTGCTGGTTTTGTGCTAAACTTTTATGCACCACTAACTATAGAAATGGTACACCTCACAGCTAACATTGTATAATCAAATGTGGTATGTAGCCATGACTCTTTAGCTGTGACTCTAAATTTTAAAAAGTTCGGAAGCACAGATGTTTTGTTGAACAGCAAAATATGTCCTTGTGTGAGACTATCCCAGTCTTTAGTCACCTTATTTTATGTGAACACACTTTTCAAGCAAAATATATTGTATATACAATATATAGTAATATACACCCATTTTACTAAATTTGCAGATTTCATGTGTTCCTAACTCTAAGATTCCAGAAATAAGGCTGTATGGTCATGTGACCAACAAATGATTTAATGAGTAGTGTTTTGTCACCTTAGGAATCTTGTTTCTAAAACACATCTGGATTTTAAAACAGCCCTGATTCATCTATCATTGCTGAAGGTAAACAGGATCTGAACTGTTGGCTAAATCAAGACTTGTCCTGTGCGGAGGTATTCTGCCAAGATGTGGACAGATATGCTCCGCAAGACATGTCTACCATGGCCAGCCTATCAGTTCAGGGGCACACCAGCCCAGTAAGAGCTCAGCATCCATTAGGAGCTAGGAGAGTGAGAGTGGAAACATCACATGAAAAGGTGCATTCTGAGACAGAAACACTGAGACAGACGGTTTCCTGCGAGGCTGTGTATTCTATCTATGACTGGGACGCTGCACCCACGACGTCTCAACAACAGGGTAACCTAAGAAGACCTGGAAAAAAGCAATACCAACCAGTGTGCAACCATGGCCGGGGAAATGTGATGAGGCCCCACAATGAGATGCACAACTGCAGACAACTAATGGCTACAGAGAGTGGGAGAACCAAACCTTCTCCAGGGACAAGTCCATGAACAGGTTATCCAATTCCATGTGGACTGTCCTAAACATATACATGTGAGTAACACTTAGGGAGTCAGCAGGTTGTATTTATAAAGTGTGTGTGTATAAAATAATTAAAGAATAAGAGACTGTGAATTTGAGAGGGGGTGGGAGGAAGAGTTGGAGAGAGGAAAACTCATAATGAAATTCTCAAAAATAAATAACAAGTTTTAAATTTAAAAAAGAAAGTGAACTCTGCAAAGGCAGGGAGGGGAGCCACGCTGAGGGAGCCTGAGGAGGATGTACGCCTTCCTAAGGAGGCTCTCTGAGATCTAGGATTGTCAGGGCTCACTGAGTACATGCTGGTTGCTGTCCTCTAACAGGATGATCTCTGAAGAAGCCTCCGCGAGACTACAACATGGGGGGAGGGGAGCTGCAGCACAGGAGCTGGCAAGCACAGCTCTAGGGGAAACGCTGGCATGCAGAGCTGTCTGCCAAAATCTGCTCTCATTCCCCTTGTCATAACAGTGCAAATGACGTGTGCCACATTCAGGTCTTAGTCTTAACATTTAGACACACATTTCTTAACAATGTGGACCTATTAGGAAGAGAGAAGCACCTAGCCCTCAAAACCAACCATATGTAAGATAGCACCCTAAGGAATGGTAGATAGGTTATTACCATAAAAAGCTCCCATGTCCCAGATGGCCTTGCAGACCAGAGCTACCCTGAGGCCCTGAACCACTTACCACAGTCCTACCACATGAAAGAAAAACAAATATCAGTGTTTTTGCAAACGACTTCATTGTTGGGGATCTTTGGGACAGAGGCTTAGTGTCTAGCCAACAGTGCTTGGCTAACAAGGAAGCTACTCAAGTCCCATTCCAGACATCCAAAGTCAACCCTATCTAAAGGCAAACTCCACCTGGGAAAATGGCTGCTTCTTTTACTCTCCTGCATTCTGTGGTCACAGTCCTACAGAAGAATCCATAGAATTCATTCATTCTACAAGCTTTTTCTGAGCGCTGACTACCAGACAAAAGATATTACACTATATATACACTGCAGACACAAAGTCAATGGAGGATATGGTTAGTGAGCCTTTCCTGGGCCAAGTCCTCTACATGGTACCTTTAACCAGGAATTTAGGCTCAGACCTTCTCAGCCTTGTCCTCATCATTTCACAGGACCTTTTGCTTAATAGGCTTTCTAAATATTTGTTAGAGGGACTAAGAAATCACTGGGTATAAAGTTAGCTTCGGTGAATTCATCTAGTGGGAGCATACCAGCAACCGTACAGACCCCTCATCTCACAGGACTGAAATGTTCCCACCAAACTGAGTCAGGTGAACTGCGGACAGGGCACAACACAATGACAAACACTCAGACTGGCCGGAAGATTTAGAAACCAACGGTATTCCTGGAGGGGCTGGAAGTCCACTAGAGCATGTAGGTGGCTGCCAAACCAACTGAAGGAGTCAGGAAGGAGAGTGCCTCTGTGGTGTGCACATGCTCACTGTGCCTGAAGTGCAGAGCAGAAACAGGCACACCACCTGGCTGCTGCACCTTCCATCAGTCAGGCCCGATGCTGCTCTCCTGCACATCTGCATCACCCCCACGTGCTTAATGTGAACTCTGATGAGCACAGACTCCCCTTTCTGTAGCTTCCGGATTTAATTTCACTGTTAATAGAAAGCTAGCATTTAAATGGCTACTTCTGACAGATCTTCTATCACAGGATAAAAGAAATCTCAATACTGGTAAGAATCATAGCAGATATATCTCTGTAGGTAACAGGAGTTTCTGTCGTTCTCGTGGCATTTTCTGTCTTTGTCACAGAGGGTCCCAGGATTAGGGTTAGGGCTCAGGATCCGTTGATACACATGTTCTTCCACTAGACCACATGCTTTCTTTCTTCTTCTCTTCCTTCGGTTCCTTGAGATACATACAGTCTAGCTATGCAGATCAGGCTGCCCTGGAACTCTAAATCCTCCTGCTAGGATTATAGTCATGCCACACCATTACATTCTCCTCGGTTTCCACCTGTCTTGTATTGTTTTTACCTCTGATTCCTCCAGTACAGTCAAGGCAATGCTCAAAGCCATCTTCTAACCTGCCCATCACCTCTGGCCTCCTATAGAGTCCCCACCACTCACTCATCCTGCACACAGCTTTCCTGTTGGTCCAGTCAGGACAAATCACAGTCTCTGAGATCCACAATCACCCCATGGCCAGAGCTACCTCCCTGCTTGAAAGCCAACAATGCTACATTCTTTTTTCTCTTTTTCTTCACCTTCATTTCTATCTAATTTATTAAGACTTAATGTTCCCAATGCATAAGTAAAATGAAGCAAATGCTACATTAAACATTCCACTTGCTAAATTTCAGGATGCAATGTCTGAAACTGTCAAATGTTCCCCTGCAGATGTCTGAAGCCTAGAATCATGAATGGCCTTTCTGGTCCTGTCTTTAGCTTCTCTGACAACAATACTGGGCTTCCTTGAGACTTCCTGTTTGATTAACCACACGCTTGGATGTTCAAGCTCCATGTGTCCATTATTCCCCATAAAAGGGACTGAGGAAGTAACCAGCCAGCTAAACACAAAATGATGTATGAACAGAAACAGCTGCATATGAGCAGGAGGCCAAAGAGACAGTGGGGATCCAGGCAATCTGTGAATTTCAAAAACAAGGACTATTTAGTAAGGCATGGCTAACAGGCTGCTGACTGAGGCAGTGGAGGCCCATTTCATAACCGAAGATCACTAGAGCCATGGATGAATCTGCTTCTAGTTACTTCCAGCCACATCCTCAACACCACCCCCACCCACAGTCTGCCCAAGGGACCAAGCCTGCTTCTTCATCTCCTTTCTATCACAGAAAAGCCAATACCAACTAAAAGGCTTCCAAAAACTTTCACATCCATTTTATTTCCCAATCTAAAAATCAGGCCCTCATGCCCTTCCGTAAGGCAGCTACAGAAGTAACAACAGGAGTACAGATACAGATACAGATTCAAGACAAGTCCACATTCTCCAGACATCTGGAAGGTTTGTCGGTTTCCAGAGTCAGTCATCACGTCACAGTCTGCATCCACCACTGCTGCCTGGGCCAGGACATCCATCCCAGCTTTACAAGGGAGGCAACCTAAAACCAAAGACTTCTCAGAGTGATTCCCAAGTCCACCAGAGGTCAACGCGGACTTATTCCTTGGCATGTGGTAAAAACATTGACAACAGTAATAAACAGGCTTGAGTTCTAAAGCAATCCTAATAAAGTAAACAAATTTTATCACAGCTGCATTACAGATGTTTCCACAAACTTCAGTCTGTAAAATTCTAAGAATCTGAAGTCTCTAGTGAATTTTCTATTGCATGTATTTATCTACAATACTCACTATAGATTCCAAGCCTGTGTAAAACTGCTCTACAAAGTCAATCTGGGCATGCAGTCTCCTGAATACAGCATTTTTTCCCACGAAGGCATCTAACGTATATGATCACTCCCCATCCCATAATCTTCATTCTTGGACCCCAGCTTCTTCCCACATCCAAAATGAACATTGCAAGGAAAATTCCAGGATGCTTACTTGTATGAGATTATGATCTGGCACTTAAAAGAAAAAATCATCTGGGCATGAGGGTGCACAACTTTAATCCCAGCACTCAGGAGGCGGAGGCCAGCCTATCTACATAGTGAGTTTCGGGTCAGCCAAGACTACATAGTGAGACCCTGTCTCAAAACAAACAAATGAACAAATAAACAAACAAGATGAGGGGCTGATGAGATGGTAAGGCAGGCTAAGAATGCTTGCTGCTGCTTCAGGGGACCTAGGTCTAGTTCCTAGCACCTCTCTCAAGCATCTTACTGTCTATGAAAGGGGACTTTGCACTCCCTTCTACCCCAACCCCTAAAGGCACAGGCAAACAAGTGACCAGCGCAGTCACTAGTCCTATCATCAGACTATTTGATGGAATGATTAGCGATGACTGAGGACACACCTCCACAGATTATTACAAGCTGAGGCAACTACACTCGCATTAACTTTCTAAATTTTTACTTATTGGATGTGTGCGTGTCTCCATGACGTATTGGTGGGTGCACATGCCACGATGTGGATGTGTGCATTGTCTGCAGGCCAGAGAACAACTCTGTTGCAGTCAGTTCTCTCCTCCCACAACTATTCAAATTCCAAGGATCAGACTCGGGTCCCCAGGCATGTATAGTAAGTGCCTTTATCCACTGAGCCATCTTACCAGCCCCAATTTCTCCAATAAAAGATTAAAATAACATAAACTAGAATCCTTTGCCTAAACATTTTTGGGGGGGTTGTTGTTGTTTGTTTGTTTGTTATTCGGGACAGTTTCTTTGTATACCCTTTCCTATCCTGGAACTTACTCTGTAGACCAGGCTGTCCTTAAACTAAAGATCCACCTGCCTCTGCCTCCCAAGTACTGGGATTAAGGGTGTGTGCCACCACTGCCCAGTTGCCTGAACATTTTTCTAAGAGTTTAAACTTTCCTGAGGACTTCCTGTCATTGTTTGAGTCTTGTGCTCCTAATGTTGCCAAAGAACCTGTGATCCTCCTGCCTCTACTTCCAGGTGACTAGATTACAGTCATATTTAGAATTTACTATACCTATATTTAGAATTTATATTCTAAATATATTCCTCACAAACTCCATAACTTCATTATTACTATTCTAGTTAGCCATTATCTTCATCCATTTTCTGTTTCTGCTATATAAGAATATCTCAACCTGGGTAATTTAAAATAAACAGAAATGGTTCTGAAGACTGAGCTGTCCCAAAGCCTGCTGGTACCTACATGGTAAGGGTCTTCTCTATGGATTGTAACATAGTGGAAGCAGCAAGAGCATGAATAAGATAGGAAGAGCCAAACTCCCTTTCACAATAAACCTACTACCACGCCAAAGACAGGAGGCCATTTATGGCAGCTCTTCAGCTCTTTGTAAACTAACGGCCTCCCTTTCAACACTCGTAGAATGGGTAAAAACATTTAAACCACAACAACCGCATATTCTGAATGTGCTCACGTTCTAGAAACTAAGGTTCTAAATGTTGTAGGTAAAGGCCACAAAATTTAAATTCCCTATCAATTACCTAATTTTTACATTGCCAAGGTGCTATTACTTATTCCTAAGATGGTCACAGATTTTGGAAACACGCAGGCAGACTATTCCTGCCTTTAATTACAATGTGAGCTGAAGGTAGGGAAATTATTACTTCCTAGTCCTTGCCAACTCAATTGGTTACGTCCCTATACCCTTTCTAAGCTCTTCTCTTGGAAAAACTAGGGCATTTTCATTCTCTTAGAAAGAAAGTGACAGAATACCCAAGATTATGTTTTTGCTTCTGTATTACCAACTGGGAGGAGGAGAACCAGGGGCGAGGGCTTTAAATTCACCACTCACCCCTGTCCCATGCAGCATGGAGTGCCACCATCCCAGCAAGAAAGGAAGCTGATCAAAGCCTTTAAAAGGCATCAGAGCTCCTCCTGTGGTGGCACAGCCACATTCACCACCCAAGTGTGAAGACAAGAATGAAGCAGGTCTGAAAGGGAAGCAAAAAGGACAAGGGGCAGAGACAGAAGGATGGAAACCCATCAGCCAGCTCATGGAAAACTCTAGTTAGAAGTATTTGGGACTGGGTTGGGTTGGCGTTTGCTTGTTTGTTTGTTTGTTTGTTTGTTTTAATCTTAAATTCTAGAAGTGGAAGTGAACTATGACAGGAAGCAGCATACAAAACAACAACAAAAAACACTGCAAACACTAGGGAAATTATGACACCCCTTCTCAGAAATAAGAGCCAAAACAAAACAACAGTAACCGTTAAGTGAACCTTAGTGCAGTGATTATAAAGAAGGGGGGTTGACTGCTTGGCAAATTTGCATACACAGAAATCAAGGTGCATGGCACACTCTGGAGCCTGAAAGATGGACACAGGGACAAAGGAAACTTCCTGGGGTCCAGCAGCTATCTCTGTATCAGCCAATAAAAAAGTGCATTAGCTCTGCTGGCAAACTTGAGTGACAGACACACAAAGCCACCATGGAAGGGTCAGAATTTACTGGGAGGAGGGGAGAAACAGAATAGAATTGGAGATCAACCAGGCCGCCTTCAGGCCCTATCTTTAGTGATGTCAGATAAAGGGAACAGGTGAACCGAACTTATCAACCAGAAAAGAGTTGTGGCCAAGGTAGAAAGTAGATAAGGTGGCATTCCCCTGCATAATGAAAGTTTATTGACCACCCTTCAGAATAGCAGAGGGTAGGCTTTCCCCTTCCTATCAGTAGACATTGACAAAACCCATGGCCTCATTCTAAAATTCAATAAATTCCTTTGACACTCCAAGTGCCATAAGACTAAATATTACACAATTAAAGTTCTCCGAACCTAACAGTTGCCCCTTTAAGAGAGTCTCCTTCATAAATAGGTACAAAGCCCTCCATTTTTTTTAATAGAAAAATCCAAATCCAGACTTTTTCAAGCAAAATCAGAGATACCAGGCTTAGTTAGCTCTCTGATGTGAAATACTTAGTCCTTTGCCTAATTTAAGGTCTCCACAGTCCACTGCCTCTCGTGTGCCAAGTCTGCTCTCAGGAGGCAGAGTGACAAGGGCATAAAGCAAAGCAGTCAGCTCAGGGGTCCACCAACACCCACCTGTGTGACCACAGAAAAACCACGAATCTTCTGGTTCTTCAGAGACATTAGGTCTGGAGACTGAAGACCTGAGAGGCACCCAGCACAGGGTTCAATATGCTACCTTCTGCCCTGGCTCTTAGCCAGAATGACTGAGAAACAATCCTCTGCCTGCTGTTAACCAGTTTCCACAGAGACCGTGCCCGTTACCCCATGAAAGGAGAGCTAGGCCTTCACAGTTACCTGATTATTCTTAGAGCTTGTTCAAACAATTCAGCCTTCCTGGAAAGTCCTTCATTCATACCCACTAGTTTTTTTCAAGACCCAGGAAGCTTCCCCTGGCTGACTTCCCTCTCGCCTCTTAAGGTGCTCGCTCCACAGGCACTCCCTAGCACTTTCTAAATGTTCAACTGAATCCATTTTTCGCATGGATGAATGTTTTTGTCTTACCCCCTCAAGCACATTACAAATTCCCTCAGTGTCTTCAGTATCCATTACACATTACAATACCCTTAAATAAAATTTTTCTCCCTGGCTGCCATTTAAATAATGTCTTTGTCCAACAAATAAAAACCCAATGCAACAAGTTCAGTCATTTTGAGTGGGGAAAACTCTTCACATAACTAGAAATATGTCCCAAAGCATCACAAGCTCCTCCAAGAAAGCCACACAATTCAAGCTTAGATTTACTACATCTAACAGACTCCATGACAAGTCACTCCCTAGTAAAGATTAAAGAAAAGAAGATGAAGTCTTTACAGCAGAGAATATTCACAGAACACTGAGTTTTCATTCCGGGAATCAGAAAGTCCATTATTTAAAAAGAAGTAATTAAATAAATCCTTGACATTGCGGCCAACACGGACATCACACATATACCCTTAAAGTCTCTAAACCTGGGTCAACAATCAGAAGCTTACAATTTTACACCACCTGGGGCATCAACCAAATCACAGCCTGCTTTAAATGAGGAGAACCAAGAGGACCCCTCACCCTGCACACCCCCCTGTGCTCTGCCTCTGAGGCCTGCCCTCAGAGCAGCTCCCCGGGAACCTCAGCTGACAGAGGCTGGTACGCAACAAATGAGCTGACTCATTTGTTCCCTCAACAGATATTGATTGTCACTATTAATGCCAGCAACTTCCAGATGAAGAAAAAGAAAGGAAAAGAAATATCTCTTGGCTCTCCTAAATCCTGCGCTTGCCTACTTAAACCAGACTAATTCCACGAACAAATCACCTATATATTATGTGCTAGCATTAGTTAAAAGCACACCTGCAATCTCAGCAGCTGGAAAATAGGGGCAGGAAGACAGCTTCAAAGTCAAAGCCAGGCTGAGCAGCACAGCTACATAGTGAGTCTGAGGCTAGCCTAGGCTAGCAAGATCTTGTTCTGTAGAAGAGAGGAGGGAGGAAGAAACATGGAGAAGACCTATTCTGAAAATCAAGTTTTCCACCAGTTTTTCAAAACAAGAAGATGTGATAAAAATCCAAGAAATGAAACAATAATTCAGTGTTGCCCTCAGTACAGCGGGGAGGCACTCCACAGCTGGAAAGCAGAATAAAAGGAGTAGCTGAGGGACTGGACTCCCTGGAGCTTCAGAAGAAAACAAACCACATCCCTAGTTCACCTTCCAGCTCAGCCAGAGGTGTCCACAAGAGATCTGAGTGTGCATTGTCCAAGAAAGAGATAGTGGCTTTATTTTATTTCATGAATATGTAGTTGCAGAGGGCACCAGACTGACTGGGCCCAGTTATTTTCGGCTGGCCTCTGGAAGACTGCACAGGAAAAAATGCAGATGGACTCCAGTGAGCTTTCTGAGAGCCTCTCGATTTTAAGTCCAAATGAACCAGCAACTAACTTTATCATCTTACGAGAAAAAGAGCCTGCAAACCCAAGAAGGGCCTGTTGACAAATCTCAGGGCGAGCAACCAAGACAGGGTGACAGCACACGGGTGCACGGCCATCTTGAAACCCTACACTGAAATTGATCATTTAAGAGAAGACGGGCTCATCCCTTATTCTTAAGTCTCGGGAATTTTGAGCAGTAAAAACAAACAAACAGATCTGCTCTGAACTTTGACACTTCTCCCTAGAACCCAGAGAATGGTGACAGGACCGTCAATTAAGTGCAGCTGGAGATTAGAGGCAAGCAACGCCAGGTTGTTCTACCTCCTGTTAGCTCTAAGCAGGAGCTAACTGAGTCCACCTGCCTGGCCTACACTCTGCTCTGCACCTACAGCTTTCCACGATCACCCCAACAGCACAGACTGCTCGCCTTCTAAATAATCTCAAACCAATCCATACATGTAAAGCAAGCGAAAGAGCACGCCAAACCTTTTCCCTTCAATGATTTGATAACCCACCACAGGAAGCTTTTTCAACAATAGACAGGCGCATATATAAGTTTAGCTAAAACTTGTTTATGACCATTTCTTAAAAAAGAAAGTTAACAAAACAATTTCAAAAATATACATTTATGTGTGAAATTTTATGAATAGTTTTTTCACACACATTTATATAGACTGGAGTCTGGGGAGATGGCTCAGCAGTTAAGAGCACTTGCTACTCTTCCGGGAGCCAGGTACAGTTCCCAGAACCCAGCCGACAGCCCTTAACTGTTTGTAACTCCAGGTCCAGGGCATCCAACGCCATCTTCTGTCCTTCAGAGCTACATACATATTGTGAGATGCATACATGCAAGCAAAACACTCCTACACATAAAATAGAAATCCTGCAGACTTCAAGTCATGTTACAGTCCTAATTTTTCTTATTTAAAAAAAAAAAAAAGACAGATGGAAGTAGCTATAGTAGCTCTCCAGTTCCTGAAGTGGAGAGGCAGAGGCAAGATTGCTCCAAGATACAGGGTAGCCTAGACTAAAGGCCACCTTGGGCTACAGAGTGAGAGCCTCCCTCAAAAAGCAAGATAAAGAAAATGACGTTTTTTTTCAATCCTGTATCACTTCAATACCTTAGTACTTTCAAAGTTATAGAAATAAAATTACTATGTGCCACAGTTCATTTCAGATACAACACTGAGTCACGCCTTGGGAAAGTAGAGATGGCACTGATACAAACACACAGGAGCTCAACGGTGCTGCTCTTAAGAATGTAAATTAATGTGCAGTTCTCTAGGGCATGCATAATTCAGCCCGTCACTTATTCACTCCACCAACAGCTACTGAACACGCTACCAGACTCACTGCTGAAACAGTGAAGACCCAAGAGCTCCAGTCTCCATCCAAATGGTCAAGTGGACCCTCTCTGTCCTTGCATTTCTCAATTAAGACTTATTGTAACATAAACAGAGATCACCAAAACTGTGCAGTAGGGCCAGACAGTAAATACTTCAACTTCTATAAGCAGGAACATATAGTCTATCCCAGTTATTCAGTTCTGCCTTTGTAGCAATAAAAACAGTCATAAACAATGTTATTAAATGAGCTTAACTTTGTTCCAATAAAGTTTGGTGTATACTATGATTTGAATCTCATGTAGTTTTCAAGTCACAAAATATTATTATTCCTTTGATCATTTTTTTGTAGCCAATTTAAAAAGTATAAGTTACTCACAGCTCCTACAAACTAGATGGCCGGCCTGAGATAGACTTGGGTCAGAGGGCTGTGGGTTTCTTGCCCCAAATCTAAGGACACAGATTTCTTCACCTAGACTGCAGATAGGCAGGAGGCCGGGGCTAGGCCCCAGGACTCACTGTCCATCAGAGGTTTTCATGGTGTTCAGGCACAGGAAGCAATCAACAAGGATTAAAGGTACTTAACTAAATGATGACTAAGTACCAGACCTCCTTCAAAGACTTTCCCATTATCTGAGAGAAGAGGCACACACCTGTGATCTCAACCCCAACAGAGGCTGAGGCAGGAAGAGAGCCTAAGGCCAGACATTTCAGGACAGCCTGAGCAACAGCACCAGACCCTTCCTCAAACTAAAACAAAACAAAATCACAAAACCTTTCGATGCGGCCTAGAGGCAGAAAGGGCAAGTAAAGAGACAGTGATATATGATGACAGAGACTGCCAGGGCGGTGTGAGAGAAGGCACAGCCCAGGCCAGGAAGTGGGGACAGACATGGGGGTGACAGAGAAACCTGGAAGGACTTCTGCCTGCCTGAGTGGCTGACGTCTGGGAGAAGTGTTCCAAACCGAAGCCAGCCCTCTGTGTACAGACGCAATAAAAGATAAGCCTAGTTACTGAAAATGTCCAGAGCCTATAGCACCTGGCCCAACGGGCAAAGGCTTTGGACATCTTATCAGAAAACTTGAGGAGCCACTGAGGAAATTTTCACTAAGAAATTATAGATAAGATACATGTCTTTAGATCAACGGTCTTTCTGAAATACGCCAACTCCAATCCTGACCATTCCCCACTCCCGGTGGGCTGTCTGGGGTGTTTACAGTGAGGAATAACTGATGAGTACTTAGGAAACACCAGACTTTAACTGATGAACATTTAGTAGACACCAGACTTTGGATTTTGACTTGATCTTTCCCTGGGCTACAACTAATGTAGTACTTTTAACCGGTCCTGGGAGGGAACCTCAACTCCACTCAACCACAAGCGTTAGCAACTACCCTCAGGACACTCGTGCTAGGGACGATGACCAGGAAGCTAGCTGCACCAGACGCACCTTCAAGTTGTGCTGGCTTCATTAAGGGCATAGCCCCATTGGAAACTGAGAAACATCTGTAGAAGGAGCAAACGGGGAGACTGAAACAAATTTGTCAAGATGTGGCACTAGTCAGGTGAAATTCAATGAGGGGTCATAATGGTTCTCTTTGAGCTGGACAAGACGGCAACAAATAAATTTAAACATGGCCCATCCAGACATCACATATTAATTGTATCCAGGTCACTGGATCCAAAGAAAGAGCTAACCTAAAACTGAACTTTAAATATGCAAGTAGCAGACAAAGACTTGGGACTAAGAGATGTTCCTTCGAGGACCATAGGTATAAGAATTTGGAAATGTAAGTTAAAAAGGAACAGCAGCCTAAGGAAAATCAAGGTTGAAAACCAAAGGAGTCTGGTGTCTCCCAGTCATTCTGCATATGAGCTTTTATTCAAAAGGAATAATCCAGACATTTTTAAGAAATTTGCTAGAGAAACTATGAATTCATTCACTAAGGCGTCCAAGAGTTAGCTGCAGCAGGATTTCCAGGATAGCACCTACAGGAGCCTGTGAGTGCCTTCACAGAGCTACAAGACATTACCCACTGGCAAGCTGGAGACTTTACAAACGGTGAGTTATTATAAGGACCCTCCTGCTATCATATAGTAAAAGCACTACAAGTTTAAACTCCACTGAGAAGAGTATCAGCTCCTAGGGCAGGGCCCTCAATCTTCCACACCTTTCTATCAAGCACTATGGTATGCGTTTCTTAGGTATTTAAAAAATGTTTGTGGGAATATCTGGCAGTAATCTGAGAATGTATGCACACAGAGAGGGGGTACATGGTGTAAAAAAAAAAAAAAGCATACCCAACTTCCTAAAAGGATTTAGAACTGAAATAACCCAGCGTTACTCCTCCCACACCAACATGGCCAAGGATAAACTGACGGAGAGGGATGCCTCAGAGGTCTAACTTTTCCTCTCGTGTGTACGTTTTCTTCTGAGTGCCTTAGAAAAATGAGAGAAGAAATTTGCAGAGAAAGCAATGAACTGTAGAACAGGGAAATAGCCAAAAGCAACTTTTATAAAACCGCTCAACTACTGGCCATTAAAGAACAGCTCCTTGGCGTCTCAAGTTGGAACCTGCAAATGTAAATCAGGCCTTTGTGAGACAAACTAAAATAGTGTCCCCTCAGGGTGCACAAATACCACAGTGAAGTCACCAGCTTGAGCTACTCCCCAACCCAGTCAGAGCCCATATTACAAAGATTTTCCCGGGAGAAACGGAAAATTTGCTGTTTGTTTCATGTTATGGGAGGGCCAAGTCACCTATGGGTTGATTCTGATTTATACACACAAGACATTTCATACAGATTAAAGAGCGTCCTAGAAAAGCTCATGAAATGCCTGGGAATCGGGTGCAATGCTAACTTTGGAAGCTCCATAAACTTTAACAGGGTTGCTTTTGTAAACAGTTTCTTAACCTAATTGTTTGAGGAATGAGAAAAGGCTACCTTTTTGCAAGATCAAAACCCTGTCTGCCAAGTTTCCATTCACAATAATTATCGAATTAACTAAAGGGGCCCTTTAAGAAAAACCCAATCCTCAGCTACAGTACTAATTCCCTGGGTATTGCAACAAACTCACTCACAACATTATCATCTGATGTAAAAGCTACACTTTTAAACAGCAGCTAAGAAATCTATACAGAGTACTCAGCAAAGATCTGTAAGCTGAAAGCAAAATAGAACTTTTTGGGAACGGGTGTCTGACTGAGACTTCCCTCCACAACACGCAGATAATACAAAGTGACTTCAACTCTTCATGGCTAAAGATGTGCTGTGCCCTGAACCCTATGTCACTGTAATGGAAGTTAAGTAATAGCAGCTGTCAGAATCCATACTGGTTTTCCTCCATTTTTACATAAAGTGATACATGATCTAATTTGTACCTGTCAAATGTTAAAATACAATTCAGCCTCCCCCAAAAAGGTACCAGTTAAAACGACCATACAGTCTGGTACATGAACATTTCTGAAGGGTTACATAAAAAACTGTCATTGGTGGTCTCCCAGCTGGGGAGCTTAGCAATTAAGGACACACTGGCTTGTTGCTATATGTCTTATTTAAATATATCTCATCATGCTTCATTTTCATACAAAAAAGTGACTCATGATCATCACCAAAACATGCATACTGCACGCCTCTTAAGTGTGCTCTGACTTCATAAATTGTAAGGCAGGGTCTCACTATGTAGCTCTGGCTAGTTTGGAACTTGCGATGTATGCCAGACTGGCCTTGAACGTCAGCCTCCCTGAGTGCTCCAACACACCTAGCCCTAGACTTTATTTGAGTTTTGCGGTGAGTAAAGTTCAACATCAAAAGGAGGCCAGCAAAGTGGCGGCTGGGCCTCTTCTTTCACACAGCTCCCTTGGGTTTCACAGGCTCTGGAAGGGCAAGGCACAATATGCATCACTTGTTTAAGGGTATGTGAAATTTGAACTGGAAGGGAGATTTAATGGATGCACAGAACAGTCATGGTACTTGACTCCATGGGAAATAATTAGTTAGCTACAGCCCACAGAGTAACTGGAGTCAAGGAATGAATACGTTGACTATCAAAACACTCTGATGGCCAGGCCTGGCCTACTTGCCCGAAATTGTTGAGCACAGCATCAATGCATGCACATATACCCGGTCATTAAAAAAAAAAAAAAGAAACCAGAAAGATCAGCCCCATGCCACACAAAGCTCTCCCTTCCCCACCTCCTCCTCCACACACATTTCCTCCAGGACCTCATGCCCAACCCAAGAACAAGTACAGTGAGTTCAGTCAAGACTTCATACACTATCCAACTAAAATGTACAAAGCACATGTGTTTACAATAACTAGACTGCTATGAAAATATTGTAAATATTTTTCTTAAGAGTAAACCCGCAGGGCATGGTGGCTCACATCTTTAATCCCAACAGTCAGAAGGCAGAGGCAGGCAGATCTCCATGAGTTCAAGGCCAGCCTGATCTACAGAGCAAGTTCCAGGAAAGCTAGACTAAGACCCTATCTTATGAATGCCATTTAGCAACCAACAGAAGACTTTCTCAGCAAAATCAAGTCCAAGCATATAGACAATGTCCGAATGCGGTAAAAGCACCCTTTGACCTTGTTAGTAACATGGCCCAAAATAAGCATCTCTGGCTGCCAACAGCAGCCGCCTAACCTGTTACTCTCTTACCCTAGCACACTGTCTCAGCAATAGAGAATTGACCAGGGAGTAGTCTATTCCTCTGCAATCACCTGAAATAAACCTCCGCCCCTTGGCCTAGAACAGGAGGAAAGCAAGACTGACATCCATTGTTCAGAACTTTTCAACTGCATCCCAGGCACTTGGGGGACATCAAGGCCTTTTCTTTGGGTTTTTGGTTTTTGTTTTTATTCTGAAAATGGATTAAGCAAGACTTCAAGGGAATTCAGAATTGAACACAAAAAAAATAAGTAAAAGGTTAAAAATAACTGAACATAAATTGCAAAACTCATTTTGGGCAACTGAACAACTTTCAAACTCCTTAAAAGAGTAGTCTCACGAGACCGTGGACAGCCGAGGGTCTCCCACTGTCTGGAGAAAGGCACCTGCCCCAAGACTCTACTTCTACACTTCTGTACTGTTCCAAGGCCTTTAAAATAACCCAACTCATTCGTTTAGTTAGTTACTGAAAAGCAAAGGCCTCACAGTCTCATTTTATGAACTTGTTTTCAAAATGTTCCATCTGCCCGGTGACTCATCCACAAATAAAAAGGTTTTTACTACAAAGGCACTAAATAGTGCTTTTCTAAAACTTATCCCACACATGGTAATTGACACTTTTCAAGGCACTTTCTGTTAAGTCATAGTCCTTCTCTGAAATCCTGAGAGAATGTTTGGTGTGCTAGTGAGCAATGAAAAGAAAACTACAAAACCATGATCAAAGAATCATTTGCCAACAAAATGTCCCCTTCAAATATCCCTGATATTATTAGCTCTATAGAACAGCCCTGTGTGCTTTGGACAGCTTGGGGCAATCTGTTCTCTTTGGAAGTTCTTTAGTACCAGCTATTGGTAAAATCATGTGCTCCAAATGCACTGGGAATGGAAGCTCTACACATCCATAATCCGTTTCCCACACTTACATTATTACATTATTGAACACGACAATGGAATTTTCTATTTACTTGTATGTCTCAAAAACGAAGAAAAACTTTCCTAGATCAAGCAAGAACTTCGATCCATCCCAATCATCAGCCTTTCCCATCCATGCTTCTGCCGTGAAGTTTCCCACTATACACCCTTTTCCTGAATTCTAAAATGATGCATGTTTCCACACTTGCTTGTGATCAAAGCAACAGGGAAGACAGCGAGGAGAGCTTTTTACACCGGAACAAAACTGCCCAGCAATTACAGAGAGTGTCTTCATTACCTTTTTGTTTTCTCTCCACCAGGATTAGCAGTGAAATAGCTCTTAATTAAGGCCGGACAGCTCTAAAGAACAGTAACTTAAAAGTGAACTTCTACTTTAATTACACATAGGTAATACCGGCAGTAAAGACATTTGCGTCCCTCAAATTCCCTTATTAGAGCTAAGAGCAATCACTCTCAACCCCGGAGAGAGACAGCTAAACATTTTAAAGACAAGTGTTTAAAGTAGACCTTCAAGACTCTAACGCAAGCATGAGACATGATGGTCCTGCCAGGATGGGGGCTTCATTAGCGCTTCAAGGGGAAAAGGGGAATGGGGGTGTTGGTCCAAAATCCTGACTGCTGAAATAGAAAATAATCAGCGGAATAAGAATTCGGTTGGGTTAAAAAGAGTAAGAAAACAGAGATGCTAGAGTGGGACATGGTGGCCCTCACCGGATGTTCAAAGCGAGATGAATTTGAGAAGTTGGAGAAAGGAATTTCTGTGTGCGGCTCACGCTGGAGAGCAGACCGTCAGCACGCGGCTGGACAGGCCCCTCGCGCCAGACCAGCGGC
>LOEQ01004066.1:233659-244657 GCA_001685075.1 Bramus lutescens
TTCTCTGTAGCTTTGGAGCCTGTCCTGGAACTAGCTCTGTAGATCAGGCTGGCCCTGAACTCACAGAGATCCGCCTGCCTCTACCTCCTGAGTGCTGGGATTAAAGGCATGTGCTACCACTGCCCTGCCTACACATGTACTTTTATAAGTATAAATGTGTGTGTACATATGTACTTTTATTAGAGTATTCCTATAAATATATGTAACTCTTTAGTAACTCAGTAAATCTCAAAATACCAAAATCATGTGTGCCTATAGCTCACAGGTGTGTCTCAGCTCTGAAGTCCTGGATCACTAGTAATTTTAGTAATTTTAAGAAGAGGTTTTCTGCCAGAGGTGGGGCGCAGGCCTTTAACCCCAGCACTCAAAAGGCAGACAGGCAGATCTCTGTGAGTTCAAGGCCAGCCTGGTCTAGGAGTGAGTTCTGGGACAGCCAGGGATGCGCAGAGAAGCCCTATCTTGGGCAGGGTGGGGTGGGGGAACCAGGTTTTCTTTGCTCAGTGTGACTAGCATTGAACATGTTCATGGAGGTAAGATGCACGAACTACAGGAAGTACTTCCACATTTTGAGCATAAAGTCACCAAGCAACAGGACAGTTTGTTTAAGTTGTACTCAGTTGTTTCTTATTCTGGAACTTCCCTCTGAAGACGGTTGTGGCACCTCAGTGTCCCTGCCTTCCATCAGCCTCGCCTGTGTGAGAGAAACACACGCCAGCTCTGAGGCTCTGAAGACACCATGTGCTTCCACTGTCCTGGGAGGACTGCCCAAGCAAGACTTCCTCAGCACATGCTCTGTAGGTCAGTGGCCAGTGACAATCCAGTGTAAAGTCAAGGGTTTCCCAAAGTCCCCTCATGGGGTGTGCTTCTGAATGCAGACTGTCTAAAATTAAAGACCCAGACTATGACCAAGTTCATACCCACCTTGAGGGAAAGCCAGGAGTCATTCAGACAGGACAGACAGTACCTGTCTACTAAGTGATCCTCCTCAATCTTTCACTCTCGAGAGCCTCTGCCTTGACCTGGTGTGTTGCTCCATACCTGTGATCCCAAGACTCAGGAGGCTGAGGCAAGAGGCTTGCAAATTCCAGACCAGCTTGATCTACGTCATGATTTCATGACCAGCCTGGGCTACAAAGTGAGACCCTGCCAATAAATAAATAAGTAAATAGCTAAGTAAATAAACATCTGTTGTGGGCGTCTCAGCCAGCACTGCCAGTGTTCTCGGTGTGCAGAATAGAATACTAGGTATCTGGAGGTTAAGAATTTGAGGAGATACAAGATTTCAAAATGAAACTCATGCTTTCAGTTCTATGGAATTCAGTTGAATTTAGAATTCAACCAAGAAAACTGAAGATCTAGCAGGGAACAGCAGCATGTGCCTATGATACCACTTACCCAGGAGACTGAAGCAGGGAGGCAGCAAGTCCCATCTCTACATAGAATTGTTAAAGCGGACTGGGCTGCAGAGGTGGCTCATTGAATGAGGGGCTTGCTGTACTAATGAGGTTTGTCTAACAGTTTCCTCAGAGACTGAAACTCTGCATCCTGAAGCAAGCTCCTTAAGCAGGATGGTTAAAGAACTCAAAACAGCTTTAGGAAGTCCCTGAAACTGACCAGATTCATTAGGCCCCTCCCTGCCTGAGTCAGCGCTAAAAGTTGAGAGTCTCCTCAGACAGAAGAGAGAACTGAGGGGCCAAGAAGGCTCTAAAACCACAGAAGTGGCCTGGAAGAAGCAGTCAGCCAAGCTGACTGGAAGAGGTTAGGCCGAGTCACCTGGAAAGGACCTTCTCCAGCTTGTTGACCTGCCTGCAGGCTGTCAATGTGCTCCAGGTTCCCAGCTTTGGTGAACTGTCACCTGTGTTGGGGTGGGCTTTGGTAATACAGCTGTCTTTGAGTCATTTCTGCTCCTGTAAGTGACCCCTCACCCATTCCCAATAAGTAACCCCAGTAAAACTGATTGGTTCACCAAGATGGAATTCAGTGATGTGTGTTGTAAGATCCCTGTCTGGGGTGAGTAAAAAATAAAATTGTCATACAATATGACAGTCTGTGTCTAGATCCTCAGCAACCATGTCAAAAGCCAGGTATGGTGGTGTGTATCCCAATCCCTGGTGCCGGGCAGGGACAGGGGAACCTCTAGGACTGCCCGGACAGCTGGTCTACACAGTCACCGGACTCTGGGCTCAGGGAAAGATCCCATCTCAAAAAATAAAGTAGAGACCAATAACAGAAGATATCTGACTTCAGCGCCTGGCCTCCACTGTCTCTGAGAGAGAGAGAGAGAGAGAGAGAGAGAGAGAGAGGCTCACTCTTTCACACACACACTCATACAAATATTACACATACATGCATACATACATACATACATACACTACACGTACACACACAGAGACACATACAGCTTTTAAAAGGGCTCAGTCAGTAAAGGCACATGTAGCCACACCTGACAACCTAAGTTCAGTCCCCAGAACCCACAAGGGGAAAGAAGGGGCCTGCCCCTCAAATCTGTCTTTTGACTCCACACAAGGACCATGACACTTGTGTGCCCTTACATACATACAAAATAA
This sequence comes from Bramus lutescens, assembly GCA_001685075.1. Classification (NCBI taxonomy): domain Eukaryota; kingdom Metazoa; phylum Chordata; class Mammalia; order Rodentia; family Cricetidae; genus Bramus; species Bramus lutescens. The sequence goes on from LOEQ01004066.1 coordinate 236,227, forward strand.
ATAAGTGCAAATGTTTTTAATTATAAGAAGAGAGTGCTGGGTTGGAGCTCAGTTGGAGCCCAGTATGCACAATGCCCAATGTTACACAAATTTTTTTTAAAGATTTATTTATTTTTATTGTATGTTCATGGGTGTTTTGCCTTCATGTATGTTTGTGCACCACATGTAGGCCTGTTTTTCCAAAAGGTCAGAGGAGGGTGTCAGATCCCCCTGGAGTTAAAGTTACAGATGGGTGTGGCATGTCACATAGATGCTAGAATTTGAACCCATGTTTTTTTGGGGGGGCGGCAAGCAACCAGTGCTCATAACCACTGAGGCGTCTCTCCAGACTCAAAAAAAATTTTTTGAGGGGGTAAAATCCAAATGTAAGAAGTATGACAAGCTCAAGATATACTTGGGAGGTACAAGCACCATCTAGGTACTTCTTGGCTTAAGTAAGAGGACAGTAAGAAATGTATCCCTAGACTCTGGCTGGAGTGGTTCGAATGGGTGACAGTAACTGAAATAGGAGCCACCAAGAGAACAGCTGGTGACTAAGTCTAAGCTCAATTTTCACCAGATTCAGTTTGAGCATAACATTGTATCAAATGCAAAATAAGACATAGTGTCTGAACTTGAAATCTCACCACATGGAAGACAAATAATACATTAAAATTCAATATAATAAGCAACTAAATAAAGATATATAGTGAGTTAAGTTTGTTAGACTTGCTAAGATCATTCCACAGTAGCAAATAAACCCCAAATGACTTAAGCAACATAATTTTGTCTTGGATAAGTTTAGAGAACTTTTCAAAACCATTCTAGAAATGTGGTATGTTGAGGTCATTTCATCACAAGTCATTCCTGGCTGCCAACAGAGGACACAGTTGGGTCATGTACTGACTCAAGGGGTTTGGAATCAGCTGGTACCAGAAGTCACATGGCCCCCTCTGATTGGGAAACATGGGACACCAAGAAACAACTCGGTATATAAATCTCAGTGTTCAGGAGTCTGAGGCAGGAGGGCCCTGAGTTTGGGGACAACATAGGGGACAGTAAGAGAGAGGGTGGAGAGAGAATTGGTTACTTTCTGTTGTTGTGATAAAATACTATGACCGAGGCAGCTTACAGAAGAGTTTACTTGGGCTTAGGTTCCAGAGGGGCAAGAGTCCATCATGGCAGGGAAGGATGCAGCAAGGGGTAAGAGTCCATCATGGGAAGAATGCAGCAAGAGGAAAACATGGCATTGGGATCAGGAAGCTGAGAGCTCACATCCTCAACTGCTAAGCAGAGAGAGCGTACTGGGAGCAGGGAAAGGCCATATAATCTCAAAGCTCACCCCGAGGGATGAACTCGTTCCAGCAAGACTCAACTACCTAAACCTTCCCAAACAGCTCTACCAACGTGGAACAGAGTGTTAAAACACCTGTGAGGGTATCTTAGGGTCACTGTTGCTGCAATGAACACCATGACCAAAGCAACTTTGGGAGGAAAAGGTTTATTTGGGTTACACTTCCACATCACAGTTCATCATCAAAGGAAGTCAGGACAGGAACTCAAGCAGGGCAGGGACCAGGAGTCAGTAGCTGATGCAGAGGCCAGAGTGGTGCTGCTTCCTGGCTTGCTCAGCCTGGTCTCTTATAGAACCCAGGACCAGCAGCCTAAGGATGGCCCCACCCACAGTGGGCTGGGCCTTCACGTCAGTTACTAATTAGGAAAATGCCTTACAGCCAGACCACATTGAGGCTTTTTCTCAATTGTGGTTCCTTCCTTTCAGATAACTCCAGCTTTTGTCAAGCTGACATAAAACTAGTCAGAACAGAGGGCCCTTTTTCATTCAAACCACCACAGGGAGTCAGTTGACACTATTGGTGTGATTGTTTATATGGGGGTTTCTTAACCAAGAAACCATATCTGTGCTGGAATTTGAAGGCACCTAGAAGTTGCTCACTGGAGAAGATAAGGGCAGGACGCTAGAGCAGTGATTCTCAACCTGTGGGTCACAACCCCTTTGAGGGTTGAACAATCTTTTCACAGGGGTCACCTAAGACCATCAGAAAACACAGATATATTATGGTTCATAACAGTAGCAAAAATGTCCTAATGAAATTCATTCTATGCATAATTGATATTTGCTAACATAAACAAAAACTATCCAGGAGTAGTGGCACCTGCCATTTCATTAGTCCCAGCAGTCTGTGAGTTCAAGGACAGCCTGGTCTGTCAAGTTCCAGGCCAGTCAAGGCTATCTGTCTCAAAAAATAAAACACAGAACATAAAGCAACAACGACAAAGTGAGTGTTATAACAAATCAGGAGAGGAGATTCTATTCTCATCTGCAGGCAAAGATAAGCTGCAGGTTGTTTTTAGGTGAATTAAGAACTGTGCTAAGCCAGTGAGGAAATGGCCAAAACCAGAGAGTGGAGAAGTAAGGACACTTAGGGGATTATCACCATCTAGAAGAGAGTCCAGAGGCAGCGGTGGGGATGGCAAGTCCATCACACAGGGGAGGACCAGGTCCACTGAGTGTCTCTACTGAAGAGGAAGAATGAATTACACAGGAAGGTGAGGGAGAGGGAGCTTTTGGAATGAGCTCGAAGTTTTCCATTTGGTCAGTTCCGCGGATGGTGAAGGCATTAACAAAGTCAGAGGGACAGTCTCTGGGGCAGACAGAAGGGAGGAAAGAACCATTCCACACTTAGAAATTCAAGTCCCAGGAACATCATTCGCAAAGACTACTCCATAACTGAGTAGTAGCAAGATTCCTTCTTAAAACAGAAGCCCTCGTCCGCGGAAGTACAGACTTCGCTATTGGCTGAAAGAGAGCCCCCTGCTTTGGGCCTCGGCCCAGTTTCTCCTGCCCACTGGATCCGCTGTGCTCAGACCGTGGAAACATCTGGAGTGGCCACGTTTCCTTACGAGGTCAAAACAAGTTAAGTGGTGTGCGGCTTATCTCGCCTCCGCCCTGCCGCTCTCCTGGGAGGATGCGGCCCTACTTACTGCAAAAATCATCGTAGAAAACAAAGATAGTGCAGAAAGAAAGCTCCAAGGCTCTTAAGGCTCCACTTTCAAGATAACTCATACAAAATTAACATAAGTAGCTGTTTGTATTCAAATTTGCCTTTGTTGTCATTAAATAGAATGTTTTTTATTATTATTCGTAATCAATTAAATTTTGAATATTCATAAATTCATTCGACTGGCAGAGAACTGTTCTGCAATAAGGAAAGGCATTCCTGGATTGTTGGTTTTTTTCCCTTCAGTGACTGACTTTACAACTTTTGGTAAGTCACTTGACCTTTTGTCAGTGAGGCCCTTGATTGTGAAATGAGAAAATAATGTTTAACTCTTAGAAGAATCGTCCTGGGATTTATTTAATCAAAGATTCTGAAACAAGGTTTTCCCTTAGAAAGAATGTGTTCATAAATACTAAGTTTGAAGAATCAGTGCTATTTCTTTCAAATAGAATAATCTGCTGTATTTATGGTTAGCAATCCTCTGCTATACGTTATTGCTGAAGATAAAAAGGGAAAGAAATAAAGAAATACGATTACTTCCTTCAAGAAATTCCCTATTTTAGGAGGAAGACAAACAATGAAATCAAAGGGGCAGCATAAATGAGCACAATTTCACAAACAGCCAAGGGAAATACTAGAAGAAAATTAAAAAGAAAAAAAGATGAAAAGAAAAAAAAAACACCTCAGTTTGCCTGATGTCTAGGGACACACACAGCTGGCCTAGCATGCCCTGAGGACGAGATTCCATCCAAAGCACAAGGAAGTTACTGGAACTAACTTCTTTACAAAAACATCCATGGGTTGGATTGACTCTTTTCTCAGTAAATAATTTCTAACAATTTCTCCAGCTTTCCCTCCATGCAAACTGTGTAAGGAAAGGCATGGAGGGAAAGCTGGAGAAATTATTTTATTTCTCACAAGGAACTGATGAAGAAGGTCGGTCTGGATCTAAACCACTTATATTCAATTACTGATGTGTGACTTGGGCAAGCTCCATGGTCACTTAATGCCAGGGCTTTGCCATCTGTGAAGTGGGAGCAGAAGCAGTAATGCTGAATGGAGGGGCTGAAAACTGCATGCCGTCAAAGTACTTAAAAGTGATTGCTGCTGCCAGGCCCTGGAGAAGTCCACAACCACACGTGGGTGTATCTGCCCCTCCGCTTTGCTTTCTGTCTTAACCTCCACGCTTAAGCCCACGTTAAAAATCTCTACATAAAGAACTCCAGCTAAGCTTCATTTAAAAAGGGAAAAGGTGACTTGGGGGCCAGAGACTTGATGGCTCAGCAGTTGAGAGAATATATATATTTATATATATTTGTTGTTGCTGTTTTTCAAGACAAGGTTTCTCCATGTAGTCTTGGCTGTCCTGAAACTCACTCTGCAGACCAGGCTGGCTTCGAACTCACGGAGAGCCACCTGCTTCTACTGGGATTAAAGGTGTGAGCCACCACAGCCCAGCAAGAGCATGCATTCTTCTTGACCGTTCCTGTGCCGGCTTCAGGCAGCTCACGGCTGCAGGTAACTAGCTCCAGGGGATCCAACATTTGTGACCTCTAGGAGTACTTGCATCTGGAATTGAGAGAGAGAGAGAGAGAGAGAGTCTCTCTCTCTCTCTCTCTCACACACACACAATTTAAAATAAAAAATTGAAAGCTATTGGTGCTAGAAGCTAACTGAGGAACACATGTCAAAAAAGGAGAAACTCTTCTCATATCTTTACTGAACCTGAAATTGACTTATGCTGAAGATAATTAGGTCTTGACATTCTATCAGTCACCAATTTCTCTGTCTCTCTGTGTGTATCTCTTTCCCTTCTTTTATTTGAGACAGGCTCTTGCTATCTAGACAAGTCTCAAAACTCACAATTCTCCTGCCTCAGCTGGGATTTTGGGTACAAACCAAACTGCCATTTCTTTACTGGGTCAAATCAACTCTCAAGCACCCGTGTATTTGATGGATACATGTTTCCTATGGTAACAAGCGGAGAGCATCAGAATTGTTTATTCCTCCATAATGGAGAGATGACTATAATCTTGTTGGCCATCTGCTGTCTGTGCAGAAGCAGGGAACTTCACTCCCATCAATTTGCATGGTCCCTCTTCGTCCAAAAGCTTCTGAACATCTCTAATGATTGAGACATATCAAGATAGTCCCTATGAAAGGAAAGAGATCTTGTTGTACCTGGAAACTGTTTTGAGAAGAGAGAACATATTCGGTGGTTAATTTATGTCAAAACGGGGTGTACAGCCCCTGTCTTTTACTGAGCAACGTATAAAGCCATTGTGTTAAAAGCTACAATGAGAGAAGGCTGTCTGAGCCTCCTTGGTCTTTGAAATGCAGAACACACAAAAAGATGATGGTGTGGCTAATGCAGAATGCTCTACAAACCGTGACAGGCCTAAGCCAGCAAATACTTTCAGGGACCCAATTTTATCACAAAGACATTCTCTCTTCAACAAATACCTATTCTCTTTGTGATAAGTAGCCCTTAATTTGATATTGAATCCTGATAAAGTCTGTTTGACTGTGGACGTGAAAAGATTAGTTAGCCAAGTTACTCATCACAAACTGGGTGGGGTTTTTCCTTCTTCTTCTTCTACACCCAAGATAGTGCCCTGGAGGTGGGAGCAGCCAGCAGCATAGCATTCCATCACTGGGACTGAGAGTTTGGTCTGAAGTGGGTCCTTAAACACAGGCAAGCAGCCCCCTCATGAGCCACACACTGGTTCCCCTCCCTCACCCTATGTACACAGCTTCATGAGGCCCAGAGTCCCTAAAGTGAGGAAGAAAATCTCTAACTGACTTACAATGTTGAATAGATACTGGCCCAGCTGTGGCATTAGACGCCCCAAGAAGCAGCCCTGGAAAATAGTTCCATTTTTGCTGAGGAGAACTTTATACAGCTGTATAGTTACCTGCTTTCTCAGAATCCGCTTGACAACCCACAGCTAACATCAGTGACTTATGGGTATGACCCAGTGGTTTGGCTGAATGGTCAGGAACTTGGGGAAATGTGCACTGTGAACATTAGAAACTAATTAGCAATTAGGTTTGGGCAGGCTACCAACAGTATACTAAGTTCTCAGGCTAGATTCAGAGTAAGAGGATATTTGTGTCCATCAAGGGCTGGTAAGGTGGTTCCTCAGGTAAAAACACTTCCCACAAATCTGATGACCTGAACTTGATCACAGGGCCCCACAAACTGACCTCCATCCATGTGCTATATCACATAGATAGATAGATAGATAGATAGATAGATAGATAGATAGATAGATAGANNNNTAGATAGATAGATAGATAGATAGATAGATAGATAGATAGGCAGGCAAATAGATGTAATGTGGGAGTGGAAAACAGATCATTCAGCTCTAAACCCTACCAGCAAGAGAGCTTTGTAAAATCAATTGAACATACATCGGCTGTTGACTTTCAGTTAGTCAAACTCCTTCCTCAATATGCTAATAGATGTTTGCTGGGATCAGGTAGAAGTTAGCTAGATTCATAATAACGGTGGTTGTATATGGAGACCACAAAATGGATGTCCCCTTCTCAGAACTGTCTTGTGTATGTTACTGCTGGGGTCCTGTCCCAGTTAGGGCATAGTTTGGACTAAAATACGGTGGCTTGAGCAACACAAAGGAAATGGGGATAAAGTGTATTTCTCTCCTATTAAAATACCAGTGGGCAAGAGACGTGGCACATGTCTGTGGGTCCCAGCACTACGGTGGTGGCAGCCGGAGTTCAGTGTCAGCTTCAGTTACATTGCAAGTTTGAAACTAGTCTAGGATATGTACGACCTTGTTTGAAAAACATGAACCAGTGAGTGAATGAATGAATAAATTCCAATCGGAAATCTAGGATAATAAGGTGTTTTTTGAGTATCAAGGAGCCAGGCCTTTTCCTTGTTTTCTGCCATTTTCAAAATTCCATTATGTAGCTTACTTTTCTGGATTTCATTTTGTACTTCAAGGTGGTTGCTCTAGCTGTCACCCCATTTTAACCAGTTGAAGGGAAAGGAAAGTCAGTTACTTCCCTCTAAGGGCATAAACTGGAAATTATTTACTGCTCATAGCCCATTTGCTATCATTTAGTCTTGAGGTCAAACTGCAAGGAAGAGCAGATGAGAAATGTAGTTTTTATTTTGTGAGTAGCTAAAAACAAACAACTCTACCATTGTCTAATCTGAGAATAGATTGAACCCTGGCCATCTCTGCTCAGGGCTGAATGGCCTGCACTGAGACTTTGAAAGGGCTGCTGCTCATGGAGCTAACAAGGATCATTTTCTACCGAGGTAGAGAGGAAGGTAAGGCACAGCCAGAGTAACTAGGGTTCTCCCTGCCCCTTTGCCCATTCCTGTCAACAATACTATCTCCGGGTTTCCTGGATGTCATACTCCCCACCTTGATATCCACACACACACTCTCTGAGCAGATAATTCATTTTATTCAAAAGAACAATGAACTGATATTCAGATCTGCTTATCTTCCCACCTATTTATTTCCCTCGGTGTAGGCTGGTCACACAGGATAGTGGAACAGACTGTGTGAGGTGGAGTTATCACTGAACTGGGAGACGTGACATGATTTCTGCTGTTGTCAGAATCTCTGACCCCAGAGAGCAGAGCAAAGAGACTGCTGCTGATTTCTGCACTCAGTGACTCGCTCACAAAACCTGCTTTTTACCACTGCAGCTCTGGGCTCTGCTGGGGTTGAAGTCTCAGTGCTCAAAAGGAAAATAATTCCATTGATCAAAACACTGGGGTAGGGTGTCTCTTGAGATTCATGCCTGACACCTTAGGCCTTCTCCTGCTACAGGATTGTAAACAAATCAGAGACTTGTGTATTCACAGAGATGATTGCTTGTGAATATCATACACTGAGTCAGGGAAGAGTGTGTCTAGAACTCAAGACATTCTCTGCTGTATCTTTGGATAGTCCTCTCTGGTGATAAAACTTAATAGGAATCACCTCAATACAGACCCAACCACAAAAATTCAGACACTTCAAAAGTGAAGGTTTGCTCTCACCTCTAGGAAAATCCTCCCAGCAGCTGAGGGACAGATGAAGAGACAGTGGTACAGCATGTAAAATGGAGGAGGGGTGATGAGTGCTAGCTATTCTACATGATCAGCAGGACAGGCTGCAGACATGAGATGATGCTGGCTGTGCCTGTGTGTGTGTGCGCGCGTGTGCGTGTGTGTGTGTGAGATAGTTACATAATAAGCTTGAAGCTAACCTGGGCTGCATGAGACCTTGTCTCAAAAATCCTAAATAAATAAATAAATAATAATATAATAATGGTCTGTAGTGAAAAGGGAGCGGGCCCTGCTTTTCGTCCCGCCCGGCTCCTGCACGGCTAGCTTATACCCTGAAATAACCACACACAAACTGTATTCATTTAAGCACTGCCTGGCCCATTATATCTAGCCTCTT
>LOEQ01004066.1:249075-259132 GCA_001685075.1 Bramus lutescens
TCCTCCACAATGGGCTCTCTGGCTAGTGACCACTCTTGGTGAGTGCTGTCCTCCACAATGGGCTCTCTGGCTAGTGACCACTCTTGGTGAGTGCTCTCCTCCACAAGGGGCCTTCTGGCCAGTGACCACTCTTGGTGAGGGCTATCCTCCACAGTGGGCCCTCTGGCGAGCACGCGACCAACTGAGCTGCAGCTCCACTCCTCTTGTACAAATGTTTATTATTGTGACTTCTGTCTCTGCAGCTTCTTTTCCTCAATAGCTGTGGCCATTCTGATTTTTTCTTCGGGATGGGATTGCTTTGGGTTTTGAGACAGGATGTTCTTATGATGTAGCCCAGACTGGTTATGACCCCCAAATTCTGCTTCCAACTTCTTAGATATTGGTATTATATATATGTTGGTAGATATATTCCACCAATTTGTTCTTTTTTTTCACTTCATTTGAACAAATGCACATACACACACACGCGCACACACACACGCACACACACGCGCGCGCGCGCACACACGCGAGCATGCATGCTCTCTCAAATGTTTCCACAGTGTAGAACATAGAGGACAACTTTGTGGAGTTAGTTCTTCTCTTCCATCTTTATGAGGGTCTAATGATCAAATTTAGGTTATTAGGTTTGTGCAACAAGCACCTTTATCCACTGACCAATTTTGCTGTCTCAATAATTTTTTTAAAAATTAAATTACTTGTATCTTTGCCATTTTAGCTAATAACTTCTACCAGGTCTTTTGCTCCCCATTATAAATAGGCTGCCAAGAGCTAATTTTAATATTTAGATTTTCATAATTTGGTGTTTATTTAGTTACCATCTATTTCATTTGTGGATTGTTTGTGGCTCGTTTTTTCTTTGTTTTTGAGGTAGGGTCTTGTTATATAGCTCAAGCTGGCCTCACACTTGCCATCCTCCTGCCTCAGCTTCCTGAGTAGGATGATTATAATCTTGGGCCACTGGTCTTGCTTTGCTACAGCGGTTAAAAAATATTTCTGGCTACATAGACTGGACAAGTCTCAAGCACCCTTCCTCTTTGTCTAGCAGATCTGAGAGCAAGCCTAGGAATGTCCTTACCTGGGGGGCAGACGGTGAAGGAGCTTCCTCCTGGGCCGGTTGCTGACAGGCCTGTGTGGAGCAGTCACTTATCACAGCAAGCAAAAGGCAGTGAGCCAAAGCCAGGATCCTCAGCTCTCCTTCAAAGCATGACTGAGTTCACTGCTGGCCAAGAAGCCTGTCTGTCCCTCATGTTAGCTTCATGAACATCATTTGGTCTTGAGATACATAGATGAGATAGATCTCTTCCAGAACAGGCAAAATTTGTCATTTTGTATCTGTTAAACAATGCTAATCATGGCACACGGCACACACAGAGGTCACAGAATGGCCCTCGGGAGTCAGTTCTCTCCTTCTACCATGTGGGACCCAGGGACTGAATTCAGGGATGTCAGGTTCAGCAGCAAGTGCCCCTACCTATGGACCCATCTTGCCAGCCCATGTTTTCTCTGTGTTTGTTGTGTTACGGTGGTTATTTTGTTTTGTTTTTATTTATGACATAGTTTTACTCCATGGCCCAGGCTAGCCAGAAGCTCACTACATAGTTCAAGCATACTTTAAATTTGAAGCTCTCTTCTTGTTTCAGCCTTCCAAGTCTCAGCTTCCCTCTAGAAGCCACGCTGATAGGGGATGATGAAGAAATGGCCCAGTGATTTAGAGCACTCTTGCAGAGGACCTGGGTCTGATTCGCAGCACTAACAGGGTGGCCCAAAATCATCTGTAACTCCAACTCAGGGACCTAACTAGGAAGTTGGTATATACGTACATGCAGGCAAAACATCCATGCATATAAAGTAAGCAAAATAGACATTTTTAAAGACAGGGAATGGCAGACAAGAATAAATAGAATAGAAGGGTTGTTTCCAGAGAGTGGCTCTGTGCATCATTTGGACATATGCACATCTATGCCAGCATCCTCTGGTAAAAAATGGCATGCTCCCAGCTGAAAACATCCTTCTGATGCAGACAGCCTGGTACCCACCTTTGAAGACATAAGTGCCAACATGGTGACGTGCTCCAGCATATATAGCGTAGCTGAGAGTCAATGGTTCCCTTTAACAAATGGCTTGTCTGGTGATTGCTAATACTCTTTTGATATGGACAGCAGGTGCTTCCTTTGCCCAGACACAGACTTATTCAAAAGGAAAAAAAAAATCCCGTTTTACAACCAAAAGAAAACCAGCTTGAAGCCAGGAAGTGGAAGAAACTTGAAGACTTAAGAAAATGAGAGGACTAGCTGACCCCTCCTTAATGAGATAAGAACTTAAATACACCTTTGGTGTAGCTGATTACCGACCCTCATGGCTAAGCCAGTTCAGAGTGCACTTTAACAAATTAAATGCAGTTCTTTCTTTTTCCTTTCTTTCCATCCTCTCTTTGCAGACACCAGCCCAGCCCCTGAGCCTCCCTGCCCTGATGCTCCAGACACACTCAGTCTCATTGTGACATCTGAGTTCTTAAAAAGGGTTTGGTTTGGTTGGTTGTTGTTGGTTTTGTTGTTGTTGTTATTGTTGTTTTGGTTTGGTATGGTGGTTGTTGTTTTGTTTTGTTTTTCTGATACAAGGTCTCTCTATGTATATATAGTCCTGGCTATTCTGACACTTATTATGTAGACCAGGCTGGCCTCAAACTCACAGAGATCTGTCTGCCTTTGTCTCCCAAGAGCTGGGATTAAAGTCATGCGACACCACATTCAGTTTAAAGGTTTTTTTCTTTTATTTAACTGATTTTTCTTCCTTCCTTTCCTTCTTTTTTCCTTTGTTTCTTTTTTCCTTCCTTCCTTGCTTCCTTCCCTCCTTCCTTTCTTTCGTGTGTGTGTGTGTGTGTGTGTGTGTGTGTGTGTGTGTGTAGAGGGTTGTTCTATTCTCAATCCACCTTATTGGCAGCAGAGAATTTTCATTTATTCCCTGTGACTCTGATTGTTGACTGAGGTGACATCTAACAAGCTTCTCCACTGGATGGCCATGATTTCTTCCTTTATCAGGAAGTATTGGGTAAAGCAATACTCTGGCACTATGTAAAGCTTCACCAGATCCTCAGGGGTTGTTTGTGTTGCTGTTTTTTCTTGGACATGCCCCCTTCTTTCTTTATTTTTGAACTAGTGAGGGGTCTTGTGTTTACATGTGTGTGGGCACAGGAGTGTATTTGTGGGTGTAGAGGTCAGAGGCTTGCATTAGGTATCTCTTCAATCGGTGTGCACTTTAGTTAGTGAAAAGACTCTCTCACTGAACCCAGAGCTCATAAATCCAGATAGTCTAGCTAATCAGCTTGCCCTGGGGATCCTGTCTCCCCTTCAGCACTGGGTTTATAGGCAGGCTGCTGTGGGGGTGCTGAGGGTCCACACTTCGGCTGGCATATCAAACCCTTTACCCACCGAGCCTTCTTCCCTTCCCACCCCACCCCACGTCATCCTTTGAGCAGTTCCTTCCTTTCAAGGGCAGTAAAATGCTCCAGGCTTATCTTGCTCTCTCCTTGCAGCAAGCCTGGAGTCAGACAGTTTTATAAGAAGTCCAAGTTCCTCATAGCGGAACGCGATGTTTAGAAGCCAGCGTCTGGATCTGGACTGGATGTTTTCAGGGAGATGCAGTTCCACATCTCCTATTCCACACCAGAATTAGGAACATATGTCTTATCTACATCTGTCTGTCTATTATCTATACGTCAAGCTACACGCACACATTGATACTTCTAATTCTATTATAACAACAAAATGCTCATCCAGGTTCATTTCAGGTTCATGTCCACCTTTCCTTGATAGTGGGGTGCCCATGGTTATTAATGGTTTTTATTACTTGATTCGTTCTTTGTTCTTTAACCATTTTTCCATTGCTTCTGCTACATCTTTAGTTTATTCCAGAAACCGGAATAAATCCAGGCTAGCACGAGCAAGGAAGGCACTGGAGGAAGTGGCAGAAAATGAGATCAGCATTGCATCACTAATATCCAAATTTTAAACCCTCATTCTGATTCCAGCATACAACAATAGGAACCATATAAATATCAGTGAAATTTAACTTATCCCTGAACTTTCCTCTCTATCAGTATTTTATCTCTCTGTTGTGTGTCCATGTGTATATGTGTTTGTTGGGGTGAGTGTGTGTGTGTGCTGCACGTGGAATGCAGAGAACAATCACCTGTGATGTTCTTCGGGCATGGTACAGCTTTTTATTTAAGATAGGGTCTGAGACTGGCCTGGAATTCTCCAACCAGATTAGTGTGGTTAGCAGTAAGTCTCAGGCATCCTTCTCAGTGCTGGGATTAGGAGCATGCTACCAAGCCCAGCTTTTTTTTTTTTAAGTGGGTTATGGAGATTGAACACAGGTCATTGAGAACAAGTATTTACTGCCTAGACCTCCTTAGCCAGGTATTCTGTAGGTTAGCATCACTCATGGACTATATAGTGAGAGACACTGCCTCAAAACAAAACAAAAACAAAAATTAAAAGTCAGGGACTAAGGCGACAGCTGCCTTCACTTCTCAAGTGCACATCAAGAGGAGTGAGCCACCACACGCATCACACCTTATCATTTCTGCACGTGTCATAACGCATAGCATGTACCTCACAGTTTTAGTTAATTACTATTTATTCAAAATTTTAATTTTAAAAAGTAAATTAGAATTTTAATATAAGAATGTATTAATTCTCTGAGAATTTCATCCTTTGTCTTTCAGTCACAGCCCCCCCCCTTAAGTTTGCTTCTTTAAAGCACAATTGAATGATCTATTTTCTAAACATATATTGGCTGAATTTTTTATAGAGGAGGCAATTATTTGAAGTATTTCAGAGGAAACAAGCTTATTTTTATATATTCTTAAGGTTTTCCTTTTTAAGCATCCCATTGTGTTGAATGTGCAGCTTAGGCTTTCAACAATGGCGTTTCCTTCCCCTAGCTACCAATGCACTTAGTTCCTTGGCCAACACTGACTTGAGGCTTCCACGGTTTACAGTGGGAGTTAAAGCAATTCACTCCAATCCCAGAAGTCAAAATGGGGATGTTGGCTCAGCTGGGAGGGTGCTTGCCAAACCTGCAGGAGGTACACAGACCTACACTGGAACCGAGGTGGTGGCAGGAGGATCAGAAGTTCAAGGTCATCCTTGGCTAGCAAGTTAGAGGCCAGCCTGGGCTATAGGAGACCTGTCATTGAGGCTGGTCACTGTCAGAGACCTTGTCTTGAAGGAGAGAGGCAGGGGCCATGGGGGAACCACACACTTAGATCATCTTTTAAGACCTCCTTTCAGTACCAGGCAATATTGTAACTCTGTTGTGGTGAGAAAACACACGCTGTGGCTAAGTGCGTAACAACAGGCCCAGTTCAGAAGTGGGAAGACTCTATGACTTAGAAATAAAGGAATTTTTTGTTAATGATTTGATTTTTTTGTTTTTGTTTTTCGAGACAGTGTTTCTCTCTGTAGATTTGGAGCCTGTCCTGGAACTAGCTCTTGTAGACCAGGCTGGCCTCAAAGTCACAGAGATCCTACTGCCTCTGCTCCAAACAAAAGAATTTCAATATAACCAACTAATTCTCTGGATGACTGGGAAACTGAGCAACCTCTCCCTCCCTGGGGATAATGTCACAGTGCAGACCTTAGCAGGGCCAATCTAACAGAGTTCCTAAAGAGCTGATGGCAGGGGCACAACCGGGACCTGCACCCCGCAGGAGAGAGACCTCCTGGAGAAGACGTAGCTGCAGAGAAGGCAGAAAAAGAGAAATCTCTTCCCTTCCACCTTTCCCTGCCATCTTCTTGCTTGCCCATGTCTCCCATTTACATGAACCCATGCAGTTAGCAGTGAACTGGAGTGTATTGGTTTCTTTTCCGTGGCTGAGATAAAATGCTATAACCAAGGCAACTTAGAAAAGAGTTTCCTTGGAACTCACAGCTCCAGAGAGCTCTATGGCAGGGAGCGATAGCAGCAGGAAACAGGCCTGTAGTCAAAGAAGGAAGTTGAGAGCTCACACTATTTTCTGCAAGCTTGAGACAGGGAGGGCACACCAGAAGTAGGTAAAGTTTCTTTGCTCGCAAGTCCCACCCCCAGGAGCATACTTCTCTGGCACAGGCCATAGAGGACATTTCCATGGTTTGAGCTGTATCACAGAAAATTACATTTCCTGGATCTGGTGGTTTGAATGAATAATGTCCCCTATAGGCTTGCGCATTTGAATCTCTGGCCCCCAGTGGCTGGAACTGTTTTCTTCAGAAATTTAGGCAAGACATAAATGTGTGCAAACACACTGATTGGTGACAAGAAAAAACCTCAGGGATGCGGTGTTTACCATTTTCAACTGTGGAGTATAAACCTGAAGCAGGCTTAAAAGACTCCCCAAACAAAAGCAAGACCCAAGTCTGTAATTGCAGAATTTGGGAGGTAGAGGCAGGGGCATCAAGGGTTTAAGGCCATCATTCTCAGCTACATAGCAAGTTCAAGGCCAACTTGGGCTGCATGAGATAGCACACACACACACACACACACACACACACGGAGGAAGAAGGGGGTGGTAGCTTATACCTTGAGCACCAGCACCAGAAAGGTTGCAGTAGGAGGGTTGGTGTGAATTCAAGACTAGTCTGGGCTATCACGTGAAACTCTGTTTATAAACAGAGAAATAAATGGGAAATATAAGGGTTTTTCAAAACTATTGGGAAAAAATTCAGCCACAGATTCAAGAAATAATGTGAACCTTTGGTAGAATAGAAAACAAAAAAAAAACAAACATCTTAAAGTCAAGCCGGGCATGGTGGTAAATGTCTTTAACTCCAACACTCGGAGACTGATGCAGGCAGATTTCTGTGACTTTGAAGCCACCCTGGTTTGCATAGTGAGTTCAGGAACAGGCCAGGACTCCATAGAGAGATTCTGTCTCAAAAGGAAGAGGAGGAGGAGAAAAGAAGTCTGATAAGCAAATAGCCCCAGCAGAGCCATGTGTAACATGACTAACAGCAGAAGTATAACAGAAACAGTGGGAGCCATAAAATAATGGAAGGAGATCTTCCAGACGATGGGAAACACAGTCCACTCACCATAGCCAGTGAAAACTACCTTAGAAATACACGTGAAATGCTAGCTGTGGTGGTATACACCAGAAATCCCAGTACTCAGGAGGAAGAGACGGGGGATCAGGCCATCCAGGGGTACATAGTAAGACCTGTTTCAATAAATAAAAAAATAAATAAACAAAACCTCCAAAAGGTCTGCATATGAATTATACCTAATGCCAGTGAACTATATACTTAAAAATGGTCCAAGCTGGACATGCATAATCTCAGCATTTGGGAAGCTGAGAAGAGAAACCAATCTGGACTATATTGTGAGTTCTAGGATAGCCTGGGCTATAGGTTTGTTTAGAAATCTTTCTAAATGGTATAACTACAGTTTGGAAGATGGTTCTTTAGAGTAAGCCATTCAGGCATTACAGATTTAGAAAGGACACCCATAGGGAGTTCGAAGCCAATGTGGGTTACATAGTGAGATCTTGTCCCCCTTCCCCCCAGAAAAAGCTTATTTGAATGATTTGCACGTAGTATTTTCAGTTTCTACCAGGCTTGACGGGTGTCTGCTGAGCACCGAGTGGAAACTAAGTCCTGTATAGACGTGTCAGGTACAACAGGGTAAAAGCTTGCCTGGCCTGGCACTAAGTCTCTGCCCTCTTCAAGGTGCGACACAAGTGCTCCAGAGCAAGTTGCATCCCATGGAAAGGGCCTTGTGAATTCCCTTCTGAAGACAAAATGACAATGGTTATTATAGATGATCTACACCATGGCGCCTTGTGGCGTTTCCCCCCTTCCTCAATAGAATCCTTTTCTAATAAAATATTCTAATTTCCTACTGAAAACAAAGCCTTCTTTATTTGCCCAACTACCTATCAAGACTTGCTTTAATGCTGTAAAAGCCGAACAGGAAAAGCAGGAGCAGAGTTGTAGAAGCAGGAGCTGGGTATATGACAGGGGCCGTCACACGAGCTAATGTGAGGACAGGTTTATTTGTTTTGTTTTGTAAGACGGGCTCTCCCATAGCCTGGGCTGGCTTTGACCCCACTCTGTGGCTGAAGATCGATCCCCTTGAACTGCATTTTGTTTTCTGGAGAACTGTACAAACTACATTGCTACTGGGCACCATGATCAAAAGTCGCTGGGAAGAGATGCCCTAAGCCCAATGGCTCTCAACTTCCTAAAGCTGTGACCCTTTAATACAGTTCTTCATGTGGTGGTGACCCTGACCATAAAATTATTTTGCTGCTACTTCATAGATTGAATTTTGCTATTATTATGAGTCATAATGTAAATATCTGTGTTTTCCAATGGTCTTAAGAGACCCCTGTGAAAGGGTCATTTGACACCCACCAAAGGGGCCACGACCCATAGGCTGAGAACCATTGCCCTAGAGAGTTTGAATACACCCACCTTCCTGACCTTCGCTGGCTCTGAGGTGCAGTTCCACTGGCTTAGACATCATGAATTTCTGCCTTGCTGCGCATTTGCTCTGGGCACCATAGTCCTCCGATCAGGTTTTGAACAGGTCTCAAGTTAAAAGTTCCAAACCCGTGAAGACTTTTTCTCCTGTCTAGTTAGTGCCCCTCTGCTGTTTCCTATCTCCTCACCTACAAACCATATCCTAACTGTGCTATAGTTCCCTGTTTGAGACAGGGTCTCGCTGTCTTGCTGGTCTTAAATTCACAGGGTTGGTTGATGGTTTGTTCTCAGATTACAAGTTGCTAGGATTAGGCTCTAAATAAACTTTATTAATAATTCTGTTTTATTGCATTTTAATTCAGTTATTTTGTGCATGTGTATGCATACATGCACGGATATATGGAGAGACAACAAGCTGTGGGAGTCAGTCCTCTCTTGCCACTGTGTGCGTCCTGTAGCTTGAACTCAGGCATTTAGGCTTGGCAGCAAGCGCCTTCACCTGCTGTGAGCCACCTTACCAGCCCATAAAACATTTCCTAAAAATAAATGTACAGTCTGCCTCTTCCACGGGAGCAGGAACCCTGCCAACCTTTGGAGCCCAGCATTTGAGAAATTCAAGAAGTTACTCGGCCTGGTGGCTCACTCCTGTAATCCCAGCAATTAGGAGGCTGAGGCAGAAGGGCTGTGAGTTGAGGCCAGCCTGGGCTACAGAATGGGACCCCTATCTCATAAAACAAACAAGGAATTAGACACACATTATATCCCTCCTATGTCAGAGCGAGTAGTTTACCATTACCTGTAAAATACGGGTCAGCCCTGACAGTGGATGTATACCACGGTAACGGGGTTTTCTTTATTTAATTCCTGTCTGATGCAATCTATCTTGGTATGTTTCTCCTCAGTTGAAGAATGTTTGGTGGCAGCTGCCACCTTGAAGAAGCCTTGTTTGCAATCCCATCTACTTTTTTAGCTTGGCCACACAGCACACGGTACTTACCGATCAAAGCTCAGTGAGGAAACAAGGCAATTCTTTTTCTTGATTTAGAGTCTAACTGAACACCCACCAAGGGTCTCTGTTTGGCTGGGTGGGTCCAGCTTTGTCAATGAATAACTCCTACCAGCAAACAATAGTGTGGAGCCTGGCCATTAATAAATTGGGAGGCATACTCTTCCTTCTGGTAGTTATCGCTAGTAATCTGGAGCAGCTGTTAGAAGGTTTCGATTCCTACTGTTGGACAAAAATTTAACAAACAAACAAATATTTCCAAAGCTCTTTAAAAAAAACTTTTTACAGTTTTCCATCGGGAATGTTTTCATTTAGGAAATCATGGTTTCATATTGAAAAAATCTGAGTATTTTTCTTGAAATGATTATGAATCACAATTTGGAAAACAAGAACATGGTTTCATTCATATGTTTATTTCACCTTAAGCCTTTGAAAATAAAGAATTGCTCTCGGGAGGCAGAGGCAGGTAGATTTCTTGAGTTTGAGACTAGCCTAGTTTACAGAGTGAGTTCCAGGACAACCAGGCCTACATAGAGAAACCCTGTCTCGAAAGAAAGAAAGAAAGAAAGAAAGAAAGAAAGAAAGA
>LOEQ01004066.1:303511-316691 GCA_001685075.1 Bramus lutescens
TGAGATCTGGCGCCCTCTTCTGGCCTGCAGGCGTACATGGAGGCAGAATGTTGTATACATAACAAATAAAATCTTTTTAAAAAGAGAGAGATAAGAAACGTATGACTCTGCCAAGCGCCCTGACAACTATTTGAAGGAGCTTTTCTGATAAGATTCTGTAACCAAAGGTATCCATTCTTATTATTAGCAGAAGATGAAAACGACAATCTGAAAGTCACGCAATGAAGGCTATTTTCAGCCAAGATACACCTTAGCAGTACTTACTTAGATCATCGAATGGAAACCAAACAGCAATGTGCTACATAAGACATCATTTCTACTACATGTACTTGAATGTATCAAAGTCATTTAAATGCTGTTTTTGTTTTAAGACAGGATTTCTCTGTAGCTTTGGAGCCTATCCTGGAACTAGCTCTTGTAGACCTGGCTGGCTTCAAACTCACAGAGATCCGCCTGCCTATGCCTCCCAACTGCTGGGATTAAAGATATGTGCCGCCACTGCCCAGCCTAAACACTGTTAATTCTGCTTGCTATAAAAAGCTGAATAGTAGCTTCACCTAAATTATTTTTAGGTTCTAATATATAAAAAAATGTTTTCTCCCTTTGATTTTCGCACTGTAAGTTTAGAAAGAATTCAATTCTCATAACCTTATAAAATTCTACTTCCTGGTGCTAACAAACATTCTATTTTTCAGTAATCTCAGGTCACAAAGCTTAATCTACTTAGAAAAGACAAACTCAACTATAGGGAAATGGAAAGTTGGATTAGTGTTGCATCCTAGAATTATATATTATGTTCCAACAAACAGCTGAGACTATTACGAGTACTCTGCTCTCAATATACATGTTAGCTTCAGACAAGAGTTCACAAAGGATATTCTGCAAGGGGAAGCTTTCTCCTGTAACTGAGAAAGGGTATTAGGCACTCACTAGTTCAAGCTGTCAATCCTTGAATTCTCAATGAGTCTATACTCTGGCTTTAGCTTCCTGGATTCTGAACTTACCAATGAGCCACAATTATCAGCTGACAAATGAGAGACATCTTACCTTCTGGAAAACCAGAGTTAATCAGAATCTCTTTAAGCTGTACTTTGGCCTCCCAAGTCATTCTTAGTGTAGCCATATTGAGTCTCTTTTGCTCACAAAAACGTATTTCTGCTTCTTCTCCACTCATCCTAAAACAAAATGGAAAAGAAGCATTCATTCTCAAAGGCTCAGCAAGTTTGCATGCAGGATTATGAACTCAGACAGTTACATAGTTCCTTTAAGTAACTGCCTTTAACTCCATACCTAGCATCATCCCAGGCTTGGAATACTGATAAAAGAGCCACATGATCAGAAAATCTGTTTCCAGCAAAATTCCGGTGAATATAGCCCAGGCGTTTTCCTTCACTGATAAAGGGCTCTGGAAAGCAGGTAGCAGCTGAGATGGTACAGACAGCATCTCCCACACTGGAAAAAAAAAAAGTTAAAATAGTGAATCACAATCTATATGCCAGAAAGGCTTTCAAATATGAACTGAAACCTTTGTTGGAGAGGATACTACTTACATGTACTGAACCTAACTGGTGTGTAAACATAACATTACCCCCGTAATTTTTTTTCTAGCCAGACAACTTCCTTTTATGAAAGCTATCCTATCTCTTAACTACCAACAAGAAAACAAACTTACTAGAAAATACACCCCATTATCATCATTTTTCCAAAACGAGGTTCGATGGGGAGTTTAGCCAGGATTCGCCCCAGAGGAGTCAACTCATCATTGGCATCTAAAGCATCAAGTTCTGTGGGAAGATAATTATTCATGAGTGACAATGCTGATAAATGTACATATTTCATTATATGTCCATGCAAGAGTCAAGTATAAAGCCAGAGCAAATGATTCAGTCAAAAAGCATAAAAAACCCCAATTCTGGTATACTGAATACTATTGATAGTTCCTTCTACTCAGACATGTTCTGGGGAAATGTGGATGGTCTATAGCCCAAAGAACAGCATTAAGTATCCACATAACCCATAAAAAAGAAATTGAATCTGGGTTAACAGTGAGTACAAAATTCCAAATTCAATACAGAGCACTTCTGGCTTCAATGCCTTCACATTTCATTACACTACTTTTATAAGAGATCTGAGATGTGGGAAGAAAAAAAGAACTCTAAGGCATACATGCTAATATTAAATACAAGTCAAGGAATAATGTACATAATGATTCTTAAGATGTAGCATTCTGTATATACCTTATATGCTTTCTAAACGAGACCCATTTATTCTTCAGCCTTTAAGCTCAAGGAAATTGTGATGCTAAGAAGCCTTTACTAACACAGCTTTACCAAGTCTATCTTCATTTGACACACTTCTTATGTGGAACTTGCTCTGTAAGGACGGATAGCATAAGGTATCAGCATTTACCTCTAAGTGTATGCTCTGCTTCAATCACAGCATCCAAAGGTGGAGGTTCAATTGCCTTTGCAAGAAACTGGCCAATTCCACCTAGACGCAGAAGTTTTATGCTCAAAGCAATTTCATGCAAAGGTGTTCTGAACATCTCTGGTGTCATGTGAGTTTCCAGTCTAAAATTTACAGAAGCAGAAAAAAGGTAATCCTCACCTATGTGTGCAATGACAAGCCAACAATATCTGCATAAAAAGATAGATAGTATATGGTGTTGTTCCTTTCTCCTCATCATTTTAATTACCACAACTTTTCCTATGCATTACAGCCATGCCTTACAGAGTAGACAATTATAAACTAGTTTCTGTCTTTACTCTCAAGGCCACGCCTTTTCAACTAAGTGAAGGAACATGAAAAAGTCAATGTTACCACTTCCACAATCTAATACTGTTGAAACAACTCCACATCTAAATGTTGCAGCTCTCTGTTGATCTAAATGTACATTTATAATTGCTGGTAAAACAGTTAACTAATTTTTCAAGTACACATAAAGCCAAAGCTCTAAATATCATATATCTTTCATCTTTAAAATCCAGTTTCTTGGGAATGAGTGCTATCAAACAGGTAATGTGGTAAAAAATAAAAACAAGAAATACTCTACTGCTGAATATGGGTGACAGGTCTTTAATCTCAGCACTTGGGTAATAAAGTCAGGCACACCCTCAAGTTCGAGGCCAACCAGGTTAATCTCTGTCTTAGCCCCTGACCAAAACCTAAAATTTTTAAGACATGGCTAACAAAAAAATTAGCTATCCCAGTATAATATGCAATTCCAAACTGATAAAGAAATGAATTAATGTCCACAAATCCTTTTCTTAAATAAAACACTAGCAACTTCGAATTTCTTTTCATAGTCTCACTATAATCCCATTAGTTTAAATATACCTCACTGATGAATGGAGGAACTGCATATAAAAGGTTAATATATATATATGTGCGTACATACACACACACACGGTTTAAAAAGTTCTTATTTTAAAACTGATCTTATTGAACAAGACAGCTTAGTAAGAAATGCTAAGAATTTTCTCCAGGTTCTTCACTGACTTCTATATACAACTAATGACAAATTAAAAAAAGATTACCTGTCAAAACGAGCTCGACTACACAGGTGAAAGCAGAACCCAGGTCGCACTCGGCCAGCTCTCCCTTTCCTCTGTTCAAGGTTTGTTTTTGAAGCCCACACAGTAGCATAGTTGGTCATATTGTTATGAGCGGTAAACAGTTTCACTTTTTGTCTAAACAAGAAAAAGTAGTTATTGAAGACAGAACAAGTAAGGAATCAATGACTTTATATATTCTCTTAGCTAGCAATCTATTAAAAGATACACCAACATTATATGCACCACATACCCTAAGCAAAATTATGACATGTTTGATGTGGAGATAATAGATTCTAGAAATTTTCTGGTCAGCCAGTGTGTACCCGAGCTCAAGAACAAACCTTATCTCAGAATAAGGTGTGTGCCTAGATGAAGTTGCCTCAGGCTTACACAGCTGTATGCATGGGTGTGAACGTACACACTCAAAAACAAAACAGAATGACTAATAAATATCTACTTACAAAGATATATGTGCAATAATACTGCCAGTGTTAACCAGTATTTATTGTCCTCAACAAAAGCGCACAAACTGACTTTACCTATAGACAACACCATGGCTCAACTCACATAAATTTTGTGTATGAGTTGCACTACAAATGCCAAACCACCAAGCAGTAGTTCACTACTTTCTTAAAGGAGTGAGACTGTCACTCTAAGTAATGATTAGGCTTATGTGGGAGACTAAAGAAATGGGTCCATTACACCTTAACCAAAGGTGAGAGGACATATTCCTGCTTCTTCAAAGATATGATAGGTTTGATACAGAGAGTGACAGCTTATGGGATACTTGGTTTAAAGTATGGTCACTGCATGTCCTACCTAAACAACAGAATACTCAAAAGATAGTTGTATGACACTTCAGGTATTTAAGAGGTAATTGCCATGTTTATTCTTTGTAACATGTTAAAGTAGTCTTTTGCCTTCTTTCCTACCCTTTAGGAATATAAGCATATGGTTCTATTCTGTCTCTTTCATATCTGTGCTCTGTCTGCTTGGCATTTCTAATCCACACTCTCCTACTGTGAAACATGTGAAGCCCATCGAGGATGGACTGTGACGTATTTATAATTATTAACAAAAAAGCATGAAAATTACATAGTGATCAATGGAAACAACCAATAAAAAAAAACAAGTAACAAATCATATGACCGAAGTAAGAAATTAGTGGTAAATTTTTGTTGTCTACTAAATCTGGTTAGTCTGTACTCTTCAACTACATCCAGGACATACAAATACATTGGGTCTAAAAGTATAGGATTTGACAATAAAGTTATAATCTAAGTGTTATGGTACAAACCCCAGTACTTGAGTAAGAAAAAATCTCAAGTCTAGAGGTGAGCATAGGCTACACAAATACTTCAAAAGAAATAATTAGAGGTGGCTCAGTGACTATCTTACATAAGACCTGAGTTTCACATCCCAGCACCCCATGGCAGCTCACAACACCTTTAATTCTAGTTCTTGGGTAGCTTACACATTCTTCTAGCCTCCAAGGCCACCTGGCACACTAGTGCAGGCATTTAAGCAAAGAAAACACTGATACACATAAAAAAAATACAATTTCAGTAAATTGAAAAATTATACAAAAGGTTAATTGATAAAAGTTTGGCAGTTGCTAACAGTAAAAAGACAAAGATTCCCTGAAACTTACTTGCAGGAGTCAATGACATAAACAACATCATTTATGGTGATGCTTGTCTCAGCAATATTTGTGGACAAAATAACCTGCAAAAAATACAAAAGAATTACACTATAGAAAATATTCCACTTATGAACACACAAATGATCAGAGAATCATTTAACCCGTAGTAAAAGAGGAATTACAGCAACAGGAATAAGAAAGGGGAGGATCTATCAAGATCAGACTGGAAGACCTCTTTTTATTTACATTGATAATTTTGCATTTTCCAAGATCTTTTCAAACATTAATATTTAACATCTCTTTCACATCTGACCTCATTGTAATTCCTTCTTTACCTTGGTTACTCCATCTGGAACTGGATCAAACACTTTGCGCTGTTCCTCCCGAGGGATCTGAGAATGCAGAGGTAGAATCTGATAACGGTGACTTCCTACAATACAGAAAGGATAAGGACTAAAAGAGCAAGTTAAAACATTGTTCTTCATTACACATCAACATACCCATCAAACACAGCAATATACGAGCTAGTATAAAAGTAAATATATCGTAAATCTAAAAGAGAACTCAGTCATACCAAAATGTGAATTATTTTCCAAATGCTTTTGCATAGTATAAATCAAATTCCAGCCAGGCAAGAAGACCAACACAGCTCCTGGAACATTGAGGGTTTCGATGTATTTAAGTAGAGCTTCAATGAGTTCAAAAGGAGTTTCCTTCTCATTCAACTGAGACATGCTCAATTTTGTTTCTGGACCATATTCATCAGCACATATTAGATTGCAATTTGCCTGCAAGAAAACGGGATTTGTCACGCATAATTTATTAACAGTTGAATTCTCTTGGGTTTACTTTTTCTAAGCAAGTAACATTTAACAATACTGTTTAACACTAGGGTAGATAGTCATACTTTCATTATGAGACCAGTACTTTGGAATACTACTTCAACTGTGTAAAGATGTGTTACATTTGTTTATATGGCATTTGTTTAATGATGTTTCATCTTATCTGCCTAAGGCAACTGAACAGCCAATAGAGATAGGCAGGAGAATAAGCCTGGCTGCTGGGCAGAGACTATGAAAAGGGGAAGAGAACAAGGGGAAAAGACTCCTGAAGCAAGTAAGCTAGCCAGTCAGTAGCCAACCAGTTAGCCAATGGAATAAGACAGAAGATAAGACACAACGTAAACCATAGATGGTGAGAAATAGGTAAGTTATTAAGAGCTAGCTAGAAACAAGCACAAAGACAAGCATTCGTAATGAATATTTATTAAGCCTCCATGTCATTGTTCGGTACCTGGTTAGAGGCCCAAAGGAAGGTCTGGCATATTTGATTTATCCTGGGTTGGGAAAACACACTGTAAACTCTAACACCGGGGAAGCAAACTGAGTTTCAGCCAGGCTGTTACAGAGAAACCTTGTCTCTAAAAACAGAGATCGACTGACCAACTTCTAAGCTAGAGAGATGATCAGCAGTAAAGGGCATTTCCATATTCATTTCTTATCACCTATATCAGGGACTTATCTGCAATTTGACCTGCAAGGAAGCACCTGTACATAGTAGACAGGTCTTCCAAAAACAGCTGATATCCAAGATAGAGAACCTACTATAAACTGAATTTCCTATTATTTTCCTGGGATATAGAGAATTCAACTACAAACAATCCCAGAACTTTACAGAAATCCTTATAAGACTTTTATGCCAGAAACTACTTAACTTACCTAGTCTTAGAAGTCTCTTGTCACTGAACCTGGAATTATTTGGGTTAATAGTCATTAACCTAATAATAGATATTAAAATTGATTAAGACTCTGCAATGCCAATTAATTTATGCTATGCTTTAACCACTTATTTTCTTCTCCATCAAACACTCTCACAATGAACATTTCTCATTCCTGTAGATGTGTAGAGAAATCTACTTACATCATCATCTTCACCACCATCATCTTCCTTATCTTTCTTCTTTTTGTCCTTTGGTGGGGGAACAAATTGGGTCATCTGAATGCAATCTTCTAGAAAATATTCTGGCAAGGATAATCACATTAGTTAAGCACTTGATAACTTACAAAATGATACATCCGTAAAATGATTACCTAATCTGCAAATCAAACGTCTTTCAACCCATTCAACCCGTCTTCCCAACTATTATAAATTCCAACAGTGAATTTTCATAATTAAACTTCAACAATGTAAACTAAACATGTCTGCCTTGAACTCTGAACAAAATTTTAGGTAATTCTTACATAAATTTTTACAGAACCAGCTGGGGTTTCCCTTTTATATACATTTTTTTCAAGAAAATATGCTTGGAAACTGTATATACTGTCCTACTTCCAAAGACTGGATGATATCTGACCAGTTAGATAAGATGGCAAAGACTGGAAGATAGCTAACCAATAATGTGCCTGAAATTCTAAAAAGTCAAAAATTGTCTCTATAATCTGTCTTCTCTATCTTCACCACAGTGACCACCAAGACTGCAAACCAAAGGCACACACACCATCACCTAAATTAATGTCCACCAATTTTATTCAATATTAAGTAATGCTCTCCAGTCACTCAGAACTACACACGTTAGGATCAAAATTTGTTATCAAATCTACACATGGAGTTGTAGTAAATTCCATTGACAAGGAAATCTGTACTTTTCTATTCAGGGTATATTTATATTTTAAGATTTAGGTATAATCTAGTACCATCATTAACTTTCTGCTCAAACTGTGCCCATCTCTGACTTCTGCCTGCAGATTAGGAGAGATTTTAAAAATGCAGTGGAATGGAACTTGAGATGGCTCAGCAGTTGGGGTGCTGGCTGCTCTTCCAGGACTCAGGTTCAAGTGACCAGCACCCAAGGACCATCTGACACCCTCACATAGACATGCATGCAGGCAGAACAACAACACAAAATACAAATAAAAACTTTAACAAGTGCAGTGGTATGAATATTCATTTCACCAGACTGTTAAGTCCCCTAGGGTATTGCATTTCCTCAATTAGACTGTCCAGGAAGTTATTTCAAAAAAGTTCAGATAATCAATTTTTTAAAAAAGCATAGGTATGATTCTATCAACTCAAGTTGTTGTCCCAGAGGCATGCCTGCCTTCCTCAGTGGTCCTCACCATATTAATCATGGACTAACCCAAAACTGTAAGCAATCCTCCAATCAAGTGCCTTTTCTCTCCTTGGCCTTGGTGTCACCAAGACATTACCCGCAACTTCTTACTGCAATCTGTATGAAACTAGGTTCTTACCCTCTAAAAATCTTTATAAAGCTTCAAAGTACAGATGCACAGCAAATAATTGAACTTTAAAACCCATACCATGAGAAATAAAATTAGCTTATACTTCATTGGTATATTAACCTTTTTTAGCGTATTGTATGTACGTTTGTATCTTTCTCAATCGCTTTTCACAAAATCTGAGCTCACTGATAGGCCAGGAAGTTCTGTGGAACCTCTCATTCCTAACATATTTTAGTTCCAGGACTAGAAGCATAAGCCACAGTAACTGGCTTTTTAGATGGGTGCTGGGCAAGTATTTAAACTCAGGTCTTTGTGCTTATACAACAAACACTGAGTGACTCATTTCTCAGTTGCCTACAACTTACTACTGAACTGAAAAATACAGTAGCATAGCATAGCTATTCATTTCATGCGAACACACTTCAGAATGTTAAAGTTCTTAGTATATTTTCATATTTCCTCAATTGGACTGTGTAATGTTATTTCAATAAAATTACGAGCTCTATGTTGATTCCAATTTTAAAAAGCATAGAAACCACTTTCAAAAAGTGAACGAAATCTGATTTTATTCCAGAAACAAAGTACCATAGGTAAACAAGGTTCCCCAAATGCTAAGTAAGACATTTGATGAAAACCAGAGAGGAGGTTGGATCCCCTGGGACTGACTGGAGTTACAGCTATGAGCTAATGCCATGTTTTCAGTCTTTTAAACTATCACGCTGATCTCCAAATAAAGAAAATGCAAAACCTCCAGCACAAATCATGATTTTTTCCTATTACATCAACACAAAATTTACCTTGAACCGGAAAAGTTCTTCCATAAACTTCAATGATAGGGCAATTAAAGAAATATTCACAAAACATGGTAGTATCGATAGTTGCAGACATAAGAACAATGCGGACTTCAGGATAAGCTAGAACCACATCACGTAGTACTACCAATAGGAAGTCAGTCTATTAAAATGAAAACAAAAGTTTAAACAGGATGGTAAAATATACCTATAAGATTTGTGATAGTCTGAAGACAGTACTGAAATTGTTTCTGGTATCAGTTAAAAAAAAGTGCAAGAAATATAACTGAGTTTTATTTTCATTTAGGGGGTAAGAATCTCAGCATGGCCTTGACTTCACTATAGTCATAATTGACCTTACACTGTGTTCTCCTGTCTCCCAATTCTAATGGCTGGGATCATAAGCACATTATGTACTGCTGGGAAACCAAACTCAAAGCTGTGTATGCTAGGCATACATTCTACCAACTGACCTTTCATTACCAGCCCTTCCTGTTTCTTTAAGTATACTTGCATACTTAAGGAGAAAAAACTTGTTATGCAAACACTTCAACTATTTTTTGGTAAAGTTAAGTTTGTAACAAGCAACTTTCATTAGAAACATGACAAAAATTATTTTAAATAAAACAATAGCCATAACAACTTAGTTTTATAAAGTTTAAATTGTCTCCCAGGTAAGCATTCTCAATTATATTTGTAATTCCTACATATGCTTTATATATATAACTTTTTTTGACTTAATATTCATCTCAAAAATACTACACTTTTGTAGGAAAAGAATTTGAACAGAGGTGTGCTATTATCGGGTGGTGTAAGAGAATGA
Source organism: Bramus lutescens (assembly GCA_001685075.1). Lineage (NCBI taxonomy): Eukaryota > Metazoa > Chordata > Mammalia > Rodentia > Cricetidae > Bramus > Bramus lutescens. Next base: position 313,561 of record LOEQ01004066.1, read on the forward strand.
ATCTGCTCCTCAAAATAATGAAGTTCCAGTGCTAGGGCGATTTAGCTAAATGGTAGAGCATCTGCTTAATACACAAGTGTTTGATACACAGCAGTTTTAAAACACACTTCTAATAGTACTAAAAGATGCGCCCATTATTTCAAAGTTTAGCCAGGCATAGTGGCACACACCTTTAATCCCAGCACTTGGGAAGCAAAGACAGGCAGATCTCTTGTGAGTTTGGGATCAGCCTGGTCTACAACTCGAGTTCTAAAACAGGCTCCAAAGCTACAGAGAAACCATGTCTCGAAACACCCTCCTCCCCAACATAAAAAGATCCAGGAGGATTTAATGCCATAAGCAAAGCTTTGGTCAGTCAGAGAAGATAACTTTGCCCAGACTTTCTAGTCACAATGTTAATTCTAAATCTGGATGGAGTTTTCCATGTAATAAATAAAAGGAGAAGTACACTTTCTTTAAGCACTTATCCCATATTAAGTTCTTAGAAATGCCATTTTTTTTGACGCTTAACAGTTTTAAAGTAAAATATTCAATAACCATCCATGTGATTATTTCAGAACATTAATTAAAATTCTTAAAGACCACTAACTAACATGTTAACACTCAAGTCAAGTCACTACTGAAACATCTGGATGTAGTTCCTCATACTTTTAATAACTGACTAGGGAAGATAAGGCAACACAACTGGAAATCAGAGGCCAATCTGCTAAAGAACAAGACCTGTTTTTTTCTTAAAAAAAAAAAAAAGTAACTACTAGATCCCAATAGCAACTCTGGATAGTTTGCATGATGAAACAATGTAGGATATCCTTTTTAAAGATTATCACACTTTTTCTTGTACAAATGGAGTATTTTAAAATGATGTTTGTAGTATCCACCTTCCAATCTTACAATTGTATATAATAAAACTTCATACTGGTTTATCAAAAACCGTGAGGCAAGAGTGAGAAATTTATATTTTCTTCTCTTTTTCCATGACAATTAACATCTGAAATGTTAAGCTATCAATACCTACCAACATTTTGCTAAAAGCACAGGATTTATCACATACAAAGGAAAACTAATCATACAATTCGACCAGCTACTTGTCATAAATCACTACTAAAATGCTGTTACATAACTCTTACTGATCATAGTAAACACCATTATGATGTGAATATTAACTTATTTGGATTCTTTAAATAAACAGTATTTGGCAGTAGAGAAAGAAAGCAAAGATGCGATTTCTCCAGTTAGACATAGTGAAATCAAACCTGACTCATAGGTTACTTACATTAATATCTCTTTCGTGAATTTCATCTACAATTACATGACTGATCCCTCGAATGCCTGCTTCTAATTTTCTTAGGAGTACACCTTAAAAAACAAAATTGAAACAATGAGATAGGTTTCATTCCTAGAGTCAATGAAACACAAAAAACTTTAGCTGAGGTTGGTTGATTACACAGACCTTAAAAAAAATTCATGTAGATAATAAAACTACACAAAAAGACCCTCTATCAAGCAAGCAAATGACTAGATAATCAACCTTGCTTCAACACAATCCTTGTATTGTCAAAAACAGTCTTCAATAATTAATACCCTGACACATTCAGGTATTTTTGGCATTGTCCGGACTTTCTGTGAAACAGACTGGCCTTCAACAGTTATTTGCCTGCTTCTGCCCCTCTTCTTCTGTACAGGATTAACATTTGCACAACATGCTTTCTGTATTTTTAATAAAAAGATGACAATTAGTCACAAATGAGGTACCACACTGCATTACTTACCTACAGTACAAAACATTATACTGGCATGGGGACGTGGAAGTACAGACTCAAACCGAACACTGTAACCACAGCTTTTTCCAGGCTCTTCACCTCTCTCATAAGCAACTCGCTCAGCTACTGCAACTGCACTGATCCTTCTGGGCTGAAAACAAAACACAAAAGTGAGTTATTAGTTATTCTTATTTAAAAGTATCTATGTGTTATATGGGTGACTGAAAATAGGTTATATGCTTGGCCAAGTGTTCTACCAAACTAAAAACAAAAAGTTCTGAGTCTCACTTCCAACTTTACACCACATCCAGCTAAAATTTTAAATTACTATAATAGCTCTCATTGCTTAGAAAGAGAGAAATGTAGGACACAAATGATCTTACCAGTTGGCACAAATGACCTTTACCAAATTTGAAACTTTAATAAATGGAGAAAACATTAACTATTTCCATTATGGTACAATAAGGCTACCTACCTCTAGTTCTCGACTGAATCATGGTTATTACAAATGACTAAGGAAACGCACGAAGCAATAGGAAACAGGTTCTTACAAACACTACACTCAGCATAGTTGGAACTAAGATGGCTCACTGAAACTGTTCAAGAACTCAGATTTGGTTTCTAGCACCCATGTTAGTTAGATGGCTCACAAATTAAGTCCACCTCTTGGTAATGACACTCTGTTCTGGTTTCCGTGGATACCCACATGTGCAACATAAACACACTGCTAAAAAAAAATTTAAAAAGTAAAGCTTTAACGCAAAGTTTCAGGTTGACCCTGGAATCGCTGCCCTACTATTTTTTTCCCCCAAGTGTTTTAGCATCACCATCCTGGTACTTGCATTTTTATTTTTAGTTTGCAGAGACAAGGTTTCTCTGTGTATCTTTGGAGCCTGTCCTTGGAACTCACTCTGTAGACCAGGCTATGCTAGGATTAAAGGTGTGTGCCACCACTGCCCAGCTTGTTTTAATTTTTAACTTTACTGACCTTCAAGCATGTGGAAGACACAGATCAAAGTTTGAAGCCTGGTCTATGATAGTAACTGCAATGCTCTATCCTCCTGATGGTCAGTTGTCGCCAACAGCTTAACATGATAGATTATGAAATAGCTGTCCCCAAAGCCTAAATACTTTTGACAATCTTATCTTACTTACAAAAACATAAAAAATGAGATCACTTGGCACCAAACTGTTTAAGAGTCACCTAAGCTCCTTTAAAAAAAAAAAATTATATATATGGTGCTCTGTCTGCCTGTGTGCCTCCCAGCCAGAAGAGGTCACCAGATCCCATTACAATTGGTTGTGAGGTACCATGTTGTTGACTCTGGAAGAGCAGCCAGTGCTATTAAACCCTGAGCCATCTATCTCTCC
>LOEQ01004066.1:316836-333396 GCA_001685075.1 Bramus lutescens
CCCCGTAAAAACTGGGAATACTTTAATATTAATCCCAGTTCCTCTTCCCTCCCCTCCCCAACCACCATCTGCTCCCTTAAAGAAGGTAAGGCCTCCCATATGTCCAACAACCAGGAAACCTGCATTAAGACCAATCTAGGCTCCCTGAAAGCAGGTGACAATGTCTTAACATTCTTGAAACCTTATTTGACCACAACAACAAAAAAAAATTCTCCAACTCCCAAACTATTAACAGAGCTCACATTGGCTTATTTACCTGAGTTACAACAATATTACACTCTGCTGCTCTGTCATTCTGGATAAAGTCATCCAAAATGTACTGTGGAACCTGTGTGGTTTTACCACATCCAGTGGCGCCACGTATGATAACAACTGAATTTTGACTAATGGCTTCCAGGATTTCAGGTTCAAATTTCTTCACAGGAAGCATCTCTCTCTCTTGTAATACCTGCATAGAAAAGTCAAAACTTAGTAAAACTTCGTTATCTCCATATTTAAAAAAAGTACTATACTCTAACTGGCTTAGTTCTTGATATATCCTATGATACATTTTTATCTCTAACAGAATTGATTCTCACTAAACTTCTAAATAATCTTTCTTGGTCTTCATCTCCCTATTTCATTCTTAGGTCTCCAGAAACTTTCTAGTTTTGTAATTACTTGCCACAAAATGTTAACACTTTTGAAAACCAAAGAAGCACAACTCATTTCTAGGTCCTGACTGAATTAAGAACCACTACTATATCAGAGTCAGCTATGATACTATGATTAATAATTTAGCAAAATGTGCAATTCTACCTAACAATGTTCTGAAACACTAGGCAATGTACAGTTAAAAGCTTCACCACTTACACTCTGTAAATTATGATCCTGTTCCAGTTGGTATGTTAATTCATTCTTAAGATCCATGCTTATTTGTTCAGTAGAAGCCTATAAAAAGAAAACATTCAAATAAAATCTATTTTACCCTGACTTAATAAAATATATGGAAGAAGAGGTTTTAAACCCCAAAATTGATCTTAGAGGGCATGTGATACTTACATAAGCCAGGGGCCCCTCATCAATGTTGCTACTAGTCCAAGGATTCCAGTTGGACTGTGGTGGTGACCAAGGTACCACTCCAACTGCATTTTGTCTCTGAGATGGTTCAAAATGAGCCAATTTCCCAATGTTGAGTATAACTGGCATAGAAGGATCAACGGGCTAGGAAAAAGAATAAATAAATTTAGTGACTTGTCTATGGGAAGATTTTAAAATAAAGTTAACTACAAAAAGCTGTATATATGCTTACTGGAGGCACAATTTCAAGATCTAGCTCTTGAACCACATTTTGCAGTTGATGCTCCAAATCGGGAGAGAGGAAAACTTTGTAAGGCTCCACCTAAAAAAAGAATAATATCATCAACACATCCATGAATAATTCAGAACTATTAATTTTAGCAAAACAGAAATAGAGAGCTGACAGTATATAATAGGGCTATTATAAACATAAAAATTCCTTAGTGAGAAACTTTATAATTCACTCAGTGGATTTTAAGAGTGATAATTTAATACAGCCTTTTAATTTCTTGATTTTAAGCTTTGAGTTGATATAGGTCAGAAGTAAAACATCTGCCTAGCATTTAGAAGTCTTAATTTCCATTTCCATGAATTATTATGCTCATGTACCCCAACTCATTACTCCCTCAAACTATAAATTCAACTCCTTTAGTCAAATACTAAGTTACAAGTATTAATGCCTAAACACTTACTCTCTCTCCTTCTTTCTTCTTTGTAAGCCCAGAGTACGCTTCAATCACTCCAAGATGATAGAGTTGTCGGACAAGAGAGAGGGCACATGATTGTGCTGCTAATTTCTTATTTGATCCATGTTCACGTGCGAAAATCCCTACAAGGATTACCAAGACAGAAATGAGCTGAACAAGGAACCATTAGTAACAACTGAACATTTATATACTAAACATTTATATACTAAACAACCACTGATAAAAAGTACATCAGAGTTCTTTTAATTCTATTCATTAACCAAATCCATTTCTATATAACTAATCATTTTGTTGAAGACTGCACTCAACGGTTGTCATTACATTATTAAATCAGATTAAAAAATGATAAACTCAAAACTTAAGTATAAAATGAAATTAGGTATACGATGGTCAATTACATCCACCAAGAAAGAGGTTTCCACTTAATGTTCATTTAAAAACTACCTGAGTATAGAAGAGCACCTATGGCCACAGCCTTTTTTTTTTTAAGATTTATTTATACAGTATCCTGCCTGTAGGCCATAAGAGGGCACCAGATCTCATTACAGATGGCTGTGAGCCACCATGCGGTTGCTGGGAATTGAACTCAGGACCTCTGGAAGAGCTGCCAGTGTTCTTAACCACTGAGCCATCTCTCCAGCCCCCTGCACAGCTTCTTAGGATTACCAGAGTCTGGACTCCAAAACTTTAGTATGTAAATCAGACCAAGTTTTAAAATAAGTAGGTCTCACAGGTCATACAGTCTTACCTCACCTGTGACATCTGCTTTAGTATGAAATTCAGTGCAGACAACTCAAATTCTTATCTCCATGCAAGCCAAAGTTACGTTAAGATCTTTACCCCAAATTACAAAAGCAACCACTGCTATCGGCTATGAAATTTTCCATATGCTAAATTTAAGCATGTGTTAAATTACACTATTAAGAATTCAGAAATACAAAGTATTTCAAGACATTCCTTTAAATCTTCTGATCAAATAATCAGAACCACTATTTTGCATGGTATAATTTATTTACGGTTAACGCTATGGCAGTAAAACGGGTACGAGTTTCTATCCTCACACCTTAAGTCTTAATCTTTTTTTTTTTTAAAGATTTATTTGTTATGTATACAGTGTTGTGCCTGCATACTAGAGAGGACACCATGTCTCATTACTGACGATTGTGAGCCACCATGTAGTTGCTGGGAATTGAACTCAGGACCTCTGGAAGAGCAGCCGGTGCTCTTAACCTACAACCTCCTAAATCTTATTGCCAAAGAATTAATATAAGCACCATCTCAGCCTTTCTATCATCTACAATGGATGAGTTTATTCTTTGTTTTCCGAAGGTTAGTGGCTTTGTAATGTTTCTCTTTGGTTATTTTTGAGAGTGTCTCATGTAGTCATGGCATAATTTCCAACAATTTATGTAGTAAAAGGTAACTTTTAACTGTTTTTGTTAAAGACAAGGGTCTCAGGTAGCCCTGAATGGCTACTCACTATGTAGGATGGGCAGGTCTCAATGTGGCCCCAATACCCTGAACACACTTTTCTGATTCTTCTGCCTCATCTTGCAGTGCGCCACGCCACTTTACCTAGCATGCATGGTACTTGAGCAAACACTCACCAAGTAAGTTATAAGCCCAGCCCCCATGTTTCTTTGAATCTTGCTTTTGGGTTTGTTTCGAACAAAAGGCTTAATTTGGGGCCTTCTGAATATAATCTTATTACCATTGAGACCCAAAGAAAAGGACCATTTTTTAACAGGATGCTGATAGCTAGAGTTCCAGGGACTTGGTTCACAGTTGTTTCAATGTACGGGGTACTGAATAATCCTGTAAGTAAGCAATCTACCAACGAATTTGCTTATCTCCTAATTCCACATTGGCTATACTTAACCTTTGGTATTTTGTTATTTTAAAACAAATTTCTCTTTCTAACTTATAGAGGACTGGGACTTATAGGCTGCCCTCCTACATTAATAAACACAATGCAGATTACACCACCACTCCTAGCTACACGGCTCTCAAATGCAATAGCTATTGCTTTTAATTCTATTACCCAATCCAACCCAGTAAATTCCATTTCGCTATGTAAACTTGAACTGTAAATATCCTTCATGATCTGACCACTAAAATACTACACAAGCATCTTTTGCATATGGTTTGGGAGATTATACCTGTGTTGAACTTCAGTAATATCCTAAAATTACACCTGTTTTGAACTTCAGTAATATCCTAAAATGTTAATATTATAGGTATTATGGTACCTAAAACTTGCTGTTTCAGATAGGTTTCTATGGTATCAATATAAGGTGACTAACCTGGTAACTGTTAAGTCTAAAAAGCTACCATTTTTATGAAGGAAACGCCTATAAAAGGAAATTTACATCACTTAAGGAAACAGACAAATACAAGACTTGTTTTGTGCCTAGCAAAGACCCTTCTTATGTCTAAGACAGGCGTTTCATCTGTCTTGTTTATATGATGCATAGTGGTATCCACAGTGCACCTCCTACCCTCAACTTTTCCTAGTCTAGCTTCTTCCACTCTAGAATAACTCAAATTACTATGCATGAAATCAAAATACCTAGCTCCCACTTTAGTGTACAGTATCAATAGCTCTGAAAATCCTTTGTTACTCTATTCTCTCATTAATGAATAGTTCAATTTTTCAATGTAATAGGCTAAAACTAAAACTAACTTCTCTATAATAGTGTTGTATGTTCTTAAGTAGCTCAAGACTTTATAATGTAAAAATATCTTCACTGAAAAACTTGAGTAGTTTAAAGGATTTACACTTACTTCTGCCCAGCTGCTTGATATAAATGGTCATTTCTGCAATAAAGCTCCTGTAACAACATATACAAACAAGGTTAAGAATTTATTACTCTAAGTTACTAACTCCATATCTACCTAGTCAGGGAGGTTTTCCAACTGCATTCAATAAGAATTATAGCAAAAACATTCTGAACATTTATTTCTGTCCAATCCTAGAACAAAAAGTATATAAACTGCAAATATGTATGACATTAGTTATTAACAGCTGGAGCTTTCTTTCATGAAAAGAAAATGTTACGTTTTTAGATTATAGATTTACTTATTTTTATTCCAAGGTTAGAATCTGAATATGAGAATGCTTTCAACAAAAGAAATTTTTGTTTAGCTTGGAGCTAAGTAAGAAAAACACCAAACTCTTCAAATTATATATATACTAGTTACAACCTGTTAGGGCAAGTTCATACATGCAAGCACTATATACCAGTAGCTCCTGTGGCAGAGTCCTGATTACATATAGCTGCAAGAAGTCCTTGGTGATAAAAAAAAAAAAATATTTAGCCTACTTTTAGGTATTTAAACCAGGGCCTAGAGAACAAAAGTCATTTTTTACATTATAGCTAAAACTGCTAGCAGGTTCTAAGGAATAAATTTAGATTTTTAGCAAAAGTATGCTGGTCCTTCACTGCTCGTACATTCAAACTTGACTTTGTGCTGTGAACAAAAGGTTAGGTGAAGCTTAAGGAAAAAAAAAATGTTAGTCTCCTTCCTAAACTTCTTTGTCAACTGACCTTCAGGCACAAGGGCTTCAAGGGGTCAAAGGCCACTGGCTTTCAGGGGAACAACATCCACCCTTTCATTAATGACACCGATGACAGTATGTTTCTCAGCCAGGCTTAAAGTCAGCACTCAATCTCATTCTCCTCCACCTAGGGGGGAACAGCAACACCAGAAATCAGTTTACAATAGTTTCCCATGTGATTGCTTAGTTCAGCCTAAGCATCAGCACATGTGTATATGAACACAAACCTCTGGTGTTGCTGTCTGTTATGCCTTTCAATAAAGGACATACAAGGAGCAATGTGTCCCAGCTCCAACTGTCTGCCTCTTATATTGTCTTGTCCTGAATTCTTTGCTTTTACATCAGAAATCAGTAAGATACTGAAATCAAGTTTTGGCAGCAATTCAGTTAAGTTTTAGGCACAATTATGTATAATAATAATAATGTTAAAACATTATTATTAATGCTGGAAATTTGAACTCTAGGCCTCAAGCAAACTATGGAGATGCTCCACCTGAGCTCTATCACCAGCATTTCCCATTATTATTACAAAGAAAAACTACCAGGAGCTGGCAAATCCAACAATAAGTTATAAAGAATTAAAAATTTGTTATAGTCTGTTTTATCTTTTAATATGACAACAAAATGAAAATAATGACACCAAGCATATAGTATTTGAGAATTCAGGACTGAACAAAGCAGTAGGAAGCAGGAGGAGCCATGCTCTGATCATTTTGAGTATGCGGTCAATTTTTGTTTTTTTTTTGTGTGTAATAATTATTTTAGGGTTGCTATTTGCACCCAAGGGAGAACACTTTGATTTAAGGAAAATGTTTTAAATTTATTTTGGATAATTTAATTTTTATAATTAAAGACAACAAATCCAATCAAGACGTTTTCCAAAACCGCTTCCTTTCTCTTCCAATAAAAATATAGTGCCTCCCTGAAGAATCTAATCTGTATGAGCCTTCCTGGGAGTAATAAGTACTACACCCTGGAATGCTCTTAGGAAGAACATCAAGCAGGCTGAGAAACATACGGTCACATACCTTCCCTTACATTCAGTTTTATAAACTTAACAGGAAAAAAAGCATTCTAATTTAAGTCACATATAACACCTTCGCGATCCTTCAACTTCATGGTATTCAAGAAACAGGATTCTTTAGAGAGCTGCCAACATCAAACTCAAGTCAAATTTGGATGCAGACAAAATACAATCTACTAAGACAACAAAACATACCAAAACCATTTCAAGTATTAAAGCTATTTATCTCCAATGAAACTACACAGAACAAAATCACCTCTGACCGATTAAGTCAAATAACTAGCAACAAATCGCCAGTGGATGTTACCTTCGGCCTCAGCCAAATAATCTTAAAAGTCCAGCAACAGACTTTTGTAGGACTTCTTATACAACAGCATTACATTCTTAAGTGAAAATTATGGTAGCTATAAGTCAGTAATTCTTATACATATTTATCTCTTCACAATTCACTGCTGATGCATAACAATACACTGGGTAACGTTTGGTTAAAACATGAAACAGCCAAACAACCTTAACTTCTTTACAAGGAAAATAGTGAAACAAGCAAACCTGTTGTGATCGGGACCCACTTGGGTGTACTTATATTCTCCTTGGATCTTTTCTTTTTGGAAATACTGGTTCAAACGAGCCTTAGCATTTTCCAATGTCCAGTTTCCATGAAGCCCAGCATTTAAGTCCACTTCTTCTGACTCTAGAGTCTGTAGAATCAATGATGATTAAATTTGGCTGCACTACTTATCAGTACTTAAGATACAATAACAACTTAACATTTCTTTTCCAATACAAAAACCAGGTTTTGTTTTTGTAGTGCTGAGATCCAGGGTCTTGAGCACAGCTAGACAAGTACTTATCACTGAACTGTCCAAAACCCTTATTTTTGAGATTCCAAAATTCCTATGTTCTTGGAACTGTCATTCAGGCTGGCCTTGAATTTGTCATTCCCTTGCCCCTTACTTTCTACTGCTGGACTACAAGCAGGCATCACCATACCAATGCTAGTACTAGCAACCACTAAAAATGGCTTTTAAGCTATGGCCACTGGATTCAAGATACTGTCTCAAAAATAAAACAGAAAACCCAATAACTAATTATATTAGGAATTTGTGGAGATACTCAACCCTGCTGTAATTCTACCCCAAATCCTATTTTCAAGGATGTGACACATCATAAGAGCCTTACCGCTTGCACTTCTTGTTCCTCCTTTCTTGAGTAGTAGTCTTTTAAATTGGCTCCTCGGTCCCAGGTGGGTCCAGGAGAACCATAGCCAGATGAAGACTCTACTCCAGAATTATTCTCTGCTAAAAAAAAAAAAAGTAATCACTCTTTTAACTAAAAAGAAATTTTAATTATTTTAAAGAATACTCCTAAAGAAAATTCGTCATTTTGTGTTTGGACACACATATTCAGTAATGTGGAAGGGCACCTGAATCAGGACTATCTTAAAAATTACAAGTAACTGACAACCTAATCCAGTTCATTTCTTTGTTGGTTGTCAATGCCTATGGAAACGATAGTATAATCTCCAAGAAACAGTAAATAAGTGATCTGATGATTAATGTAACTGTTAACTTGACTACATCCTACAGCAGTAATTGTCAGAGATTGTCTTGGTTAAGTTAACCAGAGTGTATAAAACTGCCAACCCAATAAGAAGACTTCATTCCTTGGACTAGAAACTAAGTAATAGTATAAATTCACTGCTCTGTTCTTTTTGCAAGGTTACCAGCTGCTTTCTACTTTAAGCTCCTCCCACCTTGAAGTCTGTCATGATGGACTGTGAACCATAATAAACCCATCCTCCCTTGAGCTGCTTTCATCTGGGTGGTTTTTGTTTCTCACAGCAAGTACATTAAAAACTGGCCTGGCCTACTTGCCCTATCAGTTTCTGCCCATATTGGATGCTAGTTGATTTAGAACACATCCTCGGGCATGGTAGTCTCTCTGTCCTAGGTACTAATATGTTCTTGGCTTTTTTGTCCCCCCCCCATCCCCCCGACAGGGTTCCATGTAGCTTAGGGGCCTGTCCTGGAACTCACTCTGTAGACCAGGCTGACCTCAAAATCAGATTAGCCTGCCTCTGCTGGGATTAAAGGCATGAGACCACCACCCACAATGTATTTTTAATGTAATTTGTTTTTTAAACTAAGAATAAAACTTTCCAAATAGACATGAATGACCATAATGGTGTTATTCTCAGTCAAGTGCAGATATTCAAGTCTTTCTTACCTGCTTTGAGAGCCAGATGTGGAGGAAGTGGTCCTCCCATGGGTGCTGGTGCACCTTCTCCAGTACTTGCCGTGCTATCAGATGTGTCCGTAAGTATGGGTGGGGGCGGTATAATCTGTACAAGGAAATGTCAAAACAGTGTCAGTGCTTTGGTTTTTTTTTTTTTTAGGAACTAGAAGTCTCTTTCAAGACTCAAAAGATGCCATATCCTTTCCACCATTTTCTTTATTTCTTAGAGACAGCTTCATGTAACTTAAAAGTATACCAAACTCTTACATAACCCATCCCCACTTGCTGAAATTATTAAGTCTTGATATAACCTGTCTTTCTCCATTGGTGTTTCCACAACATCTGACCACCTTTAAGGATGTCCAATTATACATCCTTAACAGGAAATAACAATACCCTCAAGAATTCAAAGCCAATCTGGGCAATGGTGGCGTTGTCTTTAATCCAGCACTTGGGAGGCAGAGGGAGGTGGATCTCTGTGACTGCAAGGTCAGCCTGGTCTAGAGCTAGTTCCAGGACAGCTAAGACTGTTACAGAGAAACCCTGCTTAATTAAAAAAAAAAAAAGGAAAACAAAAGAAAAGAAAGCAGCTGGGAATAGTGGTATATGTGCTTAATTCCAGCAGCGGGGAGGAAGAGGCAAATTTTTGCAGAATATATTGAGATCTTATCTTATTAAAAAGAATTAGATAACTTTCTGGTGCCAAATATGGTAAAGCGTTCCTTCAACCCCAGCAACAGGAAGAAGGCAGGATTCAGAGGACAGCTGTAAATTTGAAGCCATCAGAACTTAGAAGGACAGCAAAGGCTAGTGAAATAATCTCCAAAGTAAAAGTGTGTGGCATGGTGGCACACAATTTTAGTCCCAGCACTCAGGAGGAGGCAGGTGGATCTATGTGAGTTCCAGGATGAGCTGTCCTAAGATACATAGTGAAATCTTGCCTTTTTTATATAGTAACAGAAGTATTTAAGGTTATAATGATAAATGCCTGTTTTTAAGGCAAGACCTATGGTATCAGAATTACCCACTCAAGGCAATTTCTCTACCTGAGCCTACTAAGTGCTAGAACTTTAATAAAGGTAAAAGATTCAAGTGCTCAAATTTCTATGTTTATACAGTTAATTACATAGTATACCTTTTCTCATGACAGTCTTACTATATATACACTAAGGCAATTGGGAGTTTGAACATCAGTAAGATTATTGTTTGGGTGGAAGTATCACCCCAGCCACTGGCATCCATTTATCCAAAGAGTCTGGGGAGGTGGTGGCACATGCCTTTAATCCCAGCACTAGGAGGCAGAGGCAGGCAGATCTGAGTTCAAGGCTTGTGCTACAGTTCCAGAACAGACTCTACACAGAGAAATCCTGCCTCGAAAAACAAACAAGAGAGTCTGAAATGTTTGGGTAGAAATTCCATCCCAAGCCGCCTCTCCAAGAGTTGCCTGATTATAGACTCCACCCGAGAGGGCCTGCCAAATGACCACCCCTCCCCAGAGATTAAGACCACTCCCACAAGATATTTAAACAGCACCACAGAGAACAAAAATGTGGGTTTTTGGTCTTCCTTCCCAGTTTCCTCTCTGGCTGGCTGGAAAGCCATATGGGAGCACGGCTATCCATTAAACCTGGACTTTTTCTAATTCGGTTTGATTTGGTCTGATTCGGATTATTGTGTCAGCAAAGAGGCTTATTGGGGTGCAGAAACCTTTTGATTACTGGTATGAACTTGCTGTTACCATTTTAAAATAAGACAGCCGAGACAATACCCTAAACAGCCTGAAACTTGTCGTGTACTCTTTATCTTGCTTCTTGTCTTAGAAGTGCCAATAGCATAGACTTGCACCATCGAGTCCAGCTTGTTTCCATTTTTTAAACTGAGAAATAGTTCTTTTTTTTAAAGATTTATTTATTTATTATGTATACAGTATTTTTAGTATTCTGCATGTATGCCTGCAGGCCAGAAGAGGGCACCATATCTCATTACAGATGGTTGTAAGCCACCAATGTGGTTGCTGGGAATTGAACTCAGGACCTTTGGAAGAGCAAGCACTGCTCTTAACCACTAAGCCATCTCTCCAGCCCCCAGAAATAGTTTTCTTAATACTAGCTGTTTAATTCCAGCACTTTGGAGATAGTGGGAGGCAGATATTTCTGAGTTCAAGTCCAGTCTGGTCTATATAGTAAAACAGGCCAGAAAGGACTACATATTGAGATCTTTTCTCAAATATTAAAAAAAAAAAAACAACTACACAATAGTATGGGGGGGGGTCAATGAAACAAATGGTAAGTAAAGACACTTGCTAGTCTAATGCCTGACTGCATTTCTTTACTTCACTTAAAGCACTATTGTTTGCCAACCAGGTATATGGCACACACCTGTAATCTCAGCATTTGGAGGGATGGGAAGCAGGGGGATTAAAAAGTAGAGGCAGAGGGCTGGAGAGATGGCTCAGTGGTTAAGAACTCTGTTCTTCCAGAGGACCTGGGTTCAATTCCCAGCAACCACACAGCTTACAACTGTCTGAAAATCCAGTCCCAGGGGTCTGACACCTTCACACCAATTCACATAAAATAAAGTTAAATAAATCATTAAAAAAAAGCAGTGGCAGAGCCTGGCAGCGGTGGTGCACGCCTCTACTCCAAGTACTCGAGAAGTGGCAGAGAAGCAGGTGGATCTCTGTGATTTCGAGGCCAGTTTGGTTTATAAGACTTACCTATCCTATCCCCCAAAATCTCACAACATGAGATTAGCAATACCATGGGATTAGAAATGAGATGTTGGCTGGGTATAGATGTAAGCTTTTAATCCCAATAGTTAGGAAGCAAAGGCAGGTGGATATATGAGTTGGAGAATAGACTCATCTACACAGTTGAGTTGTTACAGGACAGTCAAGAGATATACAGACTCTGTCTTGAAAAACAAAACTAAAGGGGAGGGGTATGAGAGACTGGCACCTAGATACACCATCACCTATAAGAGCACTCAAACAAAGCCTTGATGGTGCTATCTCCCAATAAAATATCTATTTTGAAAATATCAAGTTGAAACAAACACTAACTTCTTATACCCATCCTACTAAGCAACACATAAACTGTAAGTACTATAAGTACTGGCTGTTTATACTCTTCTGGGGCATGTCTAACTGGCCATGTGTCCAAAGACTGTTTATTGCCTGCATGGATTAATGTCAAAATTCACAATTCAAGGTATGGTTTCTACTGAGTATATATCAGTTCTACACCATTTCAGATAGAACAAATCTCAACATGTGTTAGTTTCTAAAACTTACTGCATTTTTGCATAATCACTATTCTCATGATAGCCCTGCACACAATATCCACTCACCTGTAAATCTATGTTGTGTTAATCTGAACCCAAAAAAACGTGAAAGCAAACATAAAGACAGCTCAAGTTCTTGGCCATAAATACTTACCCCAACGGCTGGAACTTCTTCACTCTTTACTTCATTTATTCGAACCAAATAGTTAACAAAGTCTCTGGCAGCATTGCTCTGTGCATCTTTTTTATTGGTGGAATTGCCCATACCAGCATAATTAAACCCTTCTACTCGAACCTTTAAGATTCAAGGGGGAAAAAAATTGAATTAAACCTTGAGTAATTCTAGGATTTAAAAAAATACTCATTAAATGGCCCATTAAGATAAAGCCATGAACAGCTAGCTACTTTAAACATGCATTTAAGCATACTTTTAGCATACCCATGCAGCACTGAATTTTACTAAAAACATGGAATTGTATTTTTCACTGATATGCTGATCCAATAGTATCAATTTAAGTGGCTCAGATTCCCACAATAAACTATTTTAAGGTTGAGGGTTTTTTTTTTTTCAGTTTTCAAAGACAGGGTTCCTCTCTGTAGCCCTGGCTGTCCTGGAATTCACTCTGTAGAGCAGGCAGGCATGCCTCTTAGTTTCTCCTGCCTCTGTCTCCTGAGTGCTGGGATTAAAGGTGTGTGCTAACCTCAATGGGACAGTGCTTTACCTAGCCAGGCCTTAAGTGCCATTCCAATCACAATCAAAATGTGTCCCCCACAAAGCATTATGACTCAGCAAGGGCATTTGCCTCCAATGTGAAGACATGAATTAGATCCTTGAGACTTGTACAGCAAGAAAAACGGACCCTCACAAGTTTTACTTTTATATGCCTGTATGCACACACAATTATGTAACAATGATTTTATAATAAATGAAAAAGCTCTCTACTTCTAAATACTTTCCTTCTCTAAATAGAGAAGCCAGGTATGGTGTTCACCTTTAATCATAGCACTTGCGAGGCAGTTGAGCCTGAAGCCAGCCTCATCTACAGAGTTAAGAGATCAAGAAGTAAAACTGTTCCATGCCCTCCCAAACAAAAATAAAGTTATTAAGACTACAAGCACTTATCTTCTGAACTTACAAACACTACAGTCATGTCAAAATAATTTTTCCTAACCTGCAACAGCTTAGCCTTTCCAAACAAACATTCCTTTAACCCAAAAAATGAAAGCATACAAATATATTGTATTCTTTAGTACCTCACACATGAATTTCTGTCTGTTTTTGTTTCCTACTGCTCTAATTTCATAGGCAGGGGTCATCTTCCTTTTGCCACACCAGGCATACAGAAAATTTTTAATGTCACCCATGATTCAGGTGTCTTCTTCACACCTAAAAAAGAAATTAAAATGTTATGATAGCAAAACCCCAAAATAGATAAACCACTATAACCTAGGCCAAAAATAAAGTATTCTATCACAATACTACTAGAACTTACCTGGTACGAGAATTTATTTGTTGGGAAGCCTATGGCATGTGGTTAAAAAAGATAAAAAACACAAGCTGCAAGTTACACACACACAAACCCAATAGTTATTACTGTAGGCTAATTTTTAACCTCAAACTTTTTTCATTGCTTTTAGAGACAATGCTCTGTATGTAGCATTGGCTGTCCTAGAACTCATTTTGTAGATCAAGTTGGCTTTGAGGTCAGAGAGATCCTCCTGCCTCTGCCTTTAAGTGCTGAGATTAAAGGCATGCACCACCACCATCCAGACACAACAAACATTTTATGCAGCGTCCTACACTCTACAATAGGTATCTTACATGCCACTTGGTAACTGGCAATCTTTTTTGGCTTTCAGTTTCAAAGGATCTGACATCTGGCCTGCACCTGGTATCCAAACATGCAGAATACTCATACACACAGAGTAAAAAAAACTTTTTTGGAGACCGGTTTCTCTGTGTAATAGCCCTAGCTGTCTTGTATACCAGGCTGGCCTTGACTCACCAGAGATCTGCCTGCCTCTGCCTCCTGAGTGCTGGGTGGAATTAAAGGTGTGCACCACCACTGCCCAGCTAAAAACAAAGCTTTTTAAAAGAGAAAGAAAATCTAAGTAAAAGTTACATGTGACTCATGGTAAAAGCCTAAACTAAAACCCAAATTCACCAGACTAAGAAACAGCACCACACACAGGCACAACAAAGGTGTGGTGGGTCACGTATAATTTAACACTTAGTAAGCTTCAGGTGAAGATGGTTAAGAACAAAGGCCTGCTTGAGGTTACATGCAGCAGACTAAAAACAAAACCAAACAAAATTACAAAAATAAAGAACAATTTGCATATAAACCCAGTGATTTAGCCTTATTCCGAAGGTACAGGATACATACATTAATGAAGTCATTTAAGCCTTCAATTTGACATGTAGCCTAAGCTAACCTTAACCTCCCATAAAAATGAGTCAAAGATTCTTTCTTAAAGGTATATTAATAATGGGTAGAGGCAAGCAGTTCTGTGAGTTAAAGGCCATCCTAATTTACATAACCAGTTCCAAACCACCCAAGATTACATAGTGAGACCATGTCAAAAACAAAGCACAAATACAAAACAAAACCCTCCCCGGGGCAAACAGGAGAGATGGCTAGGTGGTTTTAGAGCATTATTTCCTCTGACAGAGGACCCAGATTTATTTTCCACACAAGGTGGCTTACAATCATTCTTAACTCTAGTTCAAGGGATCCAATGCCCTCTTCTGGCAAATGGTACATCTACATACATGCCAGCAAAATACAGAAAACCAAATTTGGAATAGGGAGGGGAGATCGATTACTATAGTAGGCTGCGAGGCACCTACAATAAATCTACACCCAACAAATTTGACCCTAATATAAACTTATGAATCTGATTTTGTTGTCAGTTGAACTTTGATCAAGCATTGGGTAATTAATGGGGTGTGGTGGTCCATGCTTTTAATCCAAGCACTTGGTGGGCAGAGGCTGGCAGATCTCGAGCTCAAGGCCAACCTGTTTTTCTAAGTTCCAGAAAGTCAAGAAACAGAGCCAGACCCAGCATCAAACAAGAGACACAGCAATCACTCTCCAAGGTCCTTAGTATGACTAGGCAATGGTATAAAGCTTTAAGAGGTAGGGCCTTCCATTCAAAGTAAAGGCTTATCACAGAAGGAATACTTAGACCCCATCACCCCCTACAAACTGGCAAAGACTTTGAACAACATTATCCAACCACTTAGGACTGTTACCTCACTAGACAGGAGACCAATTCATTATCCTCGGAAAGCTGGAGAACCATATGATACAAGGTCTTATGTAGCCTCGTCTTTCTACCTCTATCTCCCACGTGCTGAGATTGTAATCTTATAATTTGATCGTGTGATTACTTCAGAAGAGCCTGGTAAATAGGTCTTTAATTGGCCTGGTATACATAAAGGTCAAGGCTAGCCAGGGATATACAGTGATATCCTATAGTTAAAGGCTGGTCTGGTCTACAGTAAAGACCAGAGAAAAACCTTGATTGAGTGAGAGAGAGAAGAAATTTTACAGGTAGTGGAGACCTGTCTCAAAAAAAAACCACTTGATACTTTTGGACAAAACTAATGCCCTTTAAAAATAAAAGGTGTACCGGGTAGCAAGACTCCAAATTTTATCCAAGGAAAATATTAACATTCCCATCAAAACACTAACTTAGCATCTCAGGTAAGAATTTTTCCAAAATACATACCTCAAACCCATAAATAAATTCCCACCCACATTAATGGCACCAAGTAATTCAGTGTCACAATTTGGACATTCTGACCCGATCCCCAAAGATCTTTCACAGCTTTTGTATCCTTAAATGGCTGCTGAGATTATCCTTAGAGGATTAAGGAACTAGCTAATCCTTAAACTGTATACTGTACTGTACTGTTTTCCTTTAATTACTTTGAGCAGAGGGAACGTACAGCTAAGTGAGAAATGAGTGTGAAGGGTCTGCCGGGCGGTGGTGGCGCATACCTTTAATTCCTGGAGGCAGAGACAAGCGGGCTCTCAGTGTTCGAGGCCAGACTGGGCTACTGAGTTCCAGTAAGACTCCAAAGCTACAGAGAAACCCTGTCTCCGAGAGGAAAAAAAAAAGGTGAAAGGTTCCCTAGAAATACCCACAATTTCTTTTACAGACTCAGAAAGCTACTACTTCTCCCCTGACGAGAGAGCCTAGTCGGATGTCAAAACGCCAATCATCCCGGATGCAAGCCTGCTCCGCAAGGCTATTTTGGCTCCAGAACGTCTCCGATGGTCCTCGTTTCCCTCCAGCTCCTGTCACTTGCCACCACCACTACTTTGAGAACTACCATATTTCGAAATTCTTTTTCATTCTTCTACCCTAAAACCAATTCTTCCATCTCCTTCGCCACCCTCAGGTCACGTGGCCAGACCTCCGTCTTCCCCCCCCCCGGTCAATCTATGGCCTTAGGCTTCACAAACGGCTCTGCATCATCAGAGATGAGATGACACATTCTGCGCCCCAAAGCCAGAGTCAGACTCCGAGGCGCCGTTCCCGGCGACCGTTATCTAGAGTAGGGCGATCCCGTTGCACGGTCTCACTTAATCATGCAGACATTTTCCTACCAGCAGCTCCTCGTTCCGCCCCACCCGTGCTCGGCCACCCGTGCTGAGCAGCTGCAGAGAACCCGTGTGTGTCGA
>LOEQ01004067.1:1514-13088 GCA_001685075.1 Bramus lutescens
CCTGGAGCTCAATGGCTAGCCAGTCTGCCCTACTCTGAGATCCGGGCCTGAGAGAGGGCTTGCCTCCCATCTCCAAGGCCCTGCGTCCAGTTCAGTCCATCAAGCTATCTTCTAGGCACTAGCTTGCCTTTTCTTGGAATTAGCTTCCCCAGGTGGGTGTTAGCATTCTTTCCACAGAGGTAGTGGAGGTAACTGAGATCCAGAAAGGCCCAGTGACTCACCTGAAGTCCTAGGATGAGTAAGCCAAGGCAGGGGTGCTCACACTTAACACGCACTGTATGGCTGGCCTTCCCTGTGCTTCTCCTCATGTTTCCCCCTAGTTCTCCCCACCTACCCAAGAGGTTACAACACAAAAAAACAGAACTCAAGTGTGGGAAGAACCAGGCTCTAGGAATGAACTGCTCTTCCAGATTTGCTGATCTTGTGACCAAGCCATTAATGTACTTCCAAGATGCCCCAAGGTAGAACAAGAGGAGCCTGAGGTCCAATTCTCTCTGATCAGCATCCAGATTACCGCAGTATTGAGAAAGCCAGAAATGCTTGTCCTTCCAGCTTCCCTTGCTGCCTCCCCAGACCGTGCACACATGTTCCTGCAGTGGAATTTCCAGCTCAGATGGGAGGGAAATGTGTATCGATGCCACAGTAAAAAAAGAATCCAACTTGGCATCGCTCCTGGGGCCATCACATCCCTGGTGTCCTCTTGACTGAGTGTCCACGCCCAGTCGCCCTCTGACTCTGGAAACACACTCACTCTCTCAGGATAGGGTGTGTCCTGACAAAACTCAAGAAGGGATGAGAGGGCTGGGAAGGGAGAGGAGAAGGAAACTCATGCAGGCTAATCTTGGGGAGCACAGTCCTCCAGTTCACTGCACGTCATCAGTGGATGGTGGAGGGGTGGGGTGGGGGTTGAATCGGGTGCAATGATAAAGCTGTCCCCAAACCCTTCTTTGAATTGTAGGCAAACAGAATGGAGGCTTTGTTGTGCTGACCACGCTGCCTACACAGGTTTAGCAGCCAAGTGTCTTTCAAACCTTCAGGTCCAGAGTAATGGTACGGAGGATAAGGTACTTGCCACACAAGCATGAAGGTCAGAGTTCAAATCCCCAGAAGCCACATAAAGCTGGGTGTGGTAGCACACATATGAACCCTCTATCAAGAGGAGAGACAAAAGCAGGAGCATCCTAGGATGCTCAGATCTCAGGCAGCTCTCCTCTCTCATATGCTTCCACAAACAACAAAGAGAACACACAGTGACAGCCACACTCAAAGTCTTCTTCTGACCTCTACCCAAGAACTGTGACACTCGCACACACATGCACACATCATTGGTGCACACACAGAAAAGGAAGTAATGCATGTTTCCAAAGCCTGTGGCAGCAGATGCACTTCCGTATTTGTGTCTGCACTGAGCTCTCTGCCCTGCTGTGCTCCCTCACACTCCCTGCAGGAGCCCTGTGCCCTGGCATGGAATGAGCTCACGAGGAGATGCTACCTCCTCTTTAGAAACATTCCTGAGAGAAGTAACCACAGAGTTTATGAGCTGTTCATTCTGACTTAACAGACTCTGCCCCCCACAGCACCTCAGTAGCACAGTGTAATGCTCTCTTTTTATTGTTCCCTTTTGTAAGTGAATTAGTGTCGGGAATCACAAGGGAGGCAGACACTATGAATGACTAACACCTCCTAGCTGGTATTTCTTTTTTTTTGTTTGTTTTGCTTGTTTGTTTGTTTGTTTTCGAAACAGGATTTCACTGTAGCTTTGGAGCCTGTCCTGGAATTTGCTCTGTAGACCAGGCTGGCCTAGAACTCACAGAGATCCATCTGCCTCTGCCTCCTGAGTGCTGGGATTAAAAGCATGCGCCACTACCGCCCAGCTGGTATTCCTTTTTTAAACAGTTTATCTGTTACTGTTGTGTATGTGTGTGCATGTTGTGTGAGGGTGGGGGGGGGTGAGATGGAAATGGAAAAAACAGACTTTGCAGGTTAAGGGATCTGTTTGCAGTTAAGACATTTAAGAACGTTCCTTTTTGTCCTGTTTGTTTGACCCATCTGCTCCAGATGTGCTTGATCACATGTGGGCGGGAGGTACGCAGGCAGGAAATACGTCAGGTTGTATGCTTGCCCCTGATTGGGCCTGATGGGAATTGTGGTGAATTGTGGGTTTTGCCTTTTTAAGCCCCTGCAAAACATGACTGGTGGCCATTTTCTGGGACTCAGAGATGGACCTAGCCAGTATTTAATTAAAGCTTGCTTTAAATTTGACTTTAAATTGTGGTTGTGGTCTTATTCTTGACCAGAGAGATTAACAGGTGCCACAGTCAAATTTTTCCCTGGGTTCCAAGAATGGAACCAGGTCACCAGACTTCAGCCCCCTCATTGGTATTCTTTTCCTTTCAAGACCAACAGGTAGTCTTAAAACCACTTTAACTACTTTGTTTATTTTAGTGGAGATCAGAGAACTAGAACTAGATTTCAAAGGAAAGTCTTTGAGGTCAGGCCATCTGTAACCAGACGAGCGTCTCCACACACATTCTCAGAGAAGCTATGAGGTGAAGTCTCAGTTGCAATGGAGACCACAGGATATTGTGGATGTCACAGATATGGAACATCTACCGAGGAAAACCACAGGCAACAAGCAAGCCAACCTAAGAGGGAAGCCAAGCAGGCTGCAGACAGGAAGGATGTAGGAGTGGGCCACGTGAACCTGGGGTGTTGATTGCAGGACAGGACAGGCACTGGCATACCAGGATTGTGTTTTCCCTGCTGGGCTTGGTCCTGCTTTGCTAAGAATCTTCTTTGCTCTTCCTTGTTCCTTCCTTTGGAAATGATACTTTTTATCCTGTGTCACTGAATCTTTAAGATACAAGACTTATTTTGTATTAAATGTTATTTTGAAGGAGCTCACAGCTAACAATTTGCCCTGAGTCTCAGGGGAGGCTCTGGGCTCAGACCTATAAACAAGCAGAACTCGACCTTGGGAGATGGACTATGAAGGTACTTTGTCTTGCGAGCTGGTCGTGGTCTTTGGAAGCCAGGGATGGGCTGTAATAGTTTAAAAAGTTGCTGGGCGGTGGTGGTGCACACCTTTATTAATCTCAGCACTCCCAGAAGACAGAGGCAGGTGGATCTCTGTGAGTTCGAGGCCAGCCTGGTATACAAAGAGAATTCCAGAACAACCAGGGCTACACTCTGTCTTAACAAAACAAAATGTAGTTTAAATAGGATACGTCCTCTGCTATGTAGCCATGTCCTAATCACAGCACTTCCTCCTGGAGGAAGAGGAAGGCTCCAAAGACTGGAAGTTAATTAAGCTTTTAGGGTTCAGAAAAGCTTCCCGGAGGTTCTGTAGATGGTAAGCAATTGTCAAAGAAAGGGGATTTTGCCGCCCACCTAACTGCAAGTTATATAGAGAGCTGAGCCAGCCTCCACCCATGCTATAGCGGGTTTTTTAGTGATGTAGCCGAGTTTCCCATGGTTCTATAAATAATCCCTTCCCCATATTCCTATGGGTAACCCCACAAACACACTGCGTCATGAAGCTGAACTAGGAAGGAACTGTTTCTTCTGTCTGTCATCAGTGCCCTATCTGCGATGAAGAGACATTGATCAGCTCAAGTCTCCCCAGGCAGCGGTGCCAATAATGCAAGAACCTTGTGATGAATGCTTGGAAGGGAGTGAATACTTTAGGGGTGGAGGCCTAGCCAAAGCAAGCAGGTTTTGCCTTTTGCTAGAAATAAGTTCCAGGTCTCCAAGAAAGTGATCGTAGCTTCAATTGAAATGTTTAGACAGGGCAAAACTTGGTTTTTCTAGGCAGGGTTTTGCCACGTAGCTCTCTCTGGCTGTCTTGGAACTCACTGTAGACCAGGCCGGCCTTGAATGCACAGGGATTCACCTACCTCTGCCTCCCAAGTGCTGGGTTTTAAAAATGCTGGCGGGTCCAGAGCAGCTGGAAATGCTGGCAGGTCCTCCAAAGCGGGCGGGTGTGAGCAGGCGGCGGGTAGAAGGCACAAAGACACATCGTACAGAATAGAATTGGATATTTATTACTCAAAAGTGAGAGAGAATGGGGAAAGAAGAAGAGAAAGGAGAGAGACAGAGAAGGGAGCAGGAGAGACAAGCACGCACCAAGAGAACAATGAGAGATCCAAGATGGCGGGGNTGCCTCTGCCTCCCGAGCGCTGGGATTAAAGGCGTGCGCCACCACCGCCCAGCTCAAAATTTTATTCTTAATCAATAAGATGTGCTGGGGATTGGGGTAAAAGCGCTGAAGAGATGGCTCAGTGGTTAAGAGCACAGTCTGCCCTTCCAGGAGACCCAGGTTTGATTCAACACTCACGAGATGGCTCACAACCATATGTAACTCTGGTTCCAGAGACTCTGACTCCTTCTTCTGGCTTCCCTGGGCACTGCATGCATGTTGTTCTGTTAAAACCTGGGAATGCTAAGAAAAAAACAATTCCATGATTGTCCAATTAAAACAAGCTGTATTTTGGGGGTGCACCTGGGACTAGCCAAGCGGCTGTCTCACCTGAAGTCAGGATTTGAAAGAGCCTCCTCTGCTGGCCCTTGGGGTCATTTTTATGGGAGAAATATGGTGTTCACAGGGGCTATTATACATTTTATACTTTGTTAGGAAACACTGAAACGGAAGGAACAAGCTTGAGGATTGTATATCACTTGACTGGGATTGAAAGTTTAAAGTAGGTTGAAAAACATGCTTTGCAGTTTACATCAGAGCTGAGAAACAGGAGCTTAGTCTTTGTGAAGGGGAGGAGTTGAAACAGGGTTTCTCTGTGTAGCCCTTACTGTCCTATAATATTTTTTGTTCTTTTTTCTTTTTCTTTGTTTTGTTTTCGAGACAGGGTTTCTCTCTAGTTTTGGAGCCTGTCCTGGAACTCGCTCTGTAGACCAGATTGGCCACACACTCATAGAGATCTATCTGCCTCTTCCTTCCAAGTGCTGAGATTAAAGGCATGCACTACACCACCTGACTTTTTTTGTTTTTCTTTTGAGACAGGGTTTCTCTGTGTAACCCTGGTTGTCCGGAACTCTCTCTGTAGACCAGATTAGATCTCTGTGAGTTTGAGGCCAGTCTGATATACAGAGATAGTTACAGGACAGCCAGGGCTACACAAATTCTGTGTTGAAAACAAAAACAAAAGACAGATAACTTTTGGGAATCCTGAAGCTGTTGTTCATGTAAGATAACAATATAGGATAACAAGTCATGTGTTTTCACTTCTGTAAACAAACTTGATTGCCCCAACTGTGCAGGACATCCCTGATCACTAGTAGGCGCCGTACTTAGGCAGAAGTATGTCAGTATGTATGCTTGCCCCTGATTGGACAAAGGCAGGAAATATGTAACCTTGTGAGTTTTGCCTTTATAAGCCCCTGGCTAATGTAATTCAGCACTATACTCTGACAATTTCAAATATAGACCTGGTCAGTGTCCTGGCCATAATTCTGAAATAATTCTGACCAGTATGTAATAAAACTTGTCTTCAAATTTGAATCAAAAATTGTGACAGTGGTTTTATACTCACCCAATGGGATTAACAATGACCTTTGCAACATGCTTTTTTCTTTTTATAATTTATTATTTTTATTTTATGTTCAGTGGTGTTTTGCCTGCAGGTATATCTGTGCAAAAGTCTCAGAAGCCCTGGAACTGGAGTTACAGACAAGTGTGAGCTGCCATGTGGGTCTTCTGGAAGAGCAGTCAGTGCTTTTAACCACTGAGCCATTTCTCCAGCCCCAGAACATATTTCCTGGCTGAAGAATGACTCAGTAGTAAAGAGTTATAAGTTGTTGTGAGCAACCCCATATGGGTGCTGGCTGTGGACAGAAGTAGAACTCAGGTCCTCTGTAAGAGCAAGGAATGCTCCTGACCACTACGTTTTCTCTCCAGCCCTTTCAGAGAAATAAGATACCAAGCACATAATGAATGGGAGGTAGTAGCTTTGGAACTCGCTTTGTAGACCAGGCTGGCCTCGAACTCACAGAGATCTGCCTGCCTCTGCCTCTCTAGTGCTGGGAATAAAGGCATGCGCCACCACCACCCAGCAAGAATGTTGAATTTAATTTTGAGCATTTACTTATTTGTTTATTTATGGTGTATGGCAAAAGGGACACATGAGTGTCACAGCACCCAAGTGAAGATCAGAGGACAGTTTGCAGAACTTCTTTCTCTACTTCTACCATGTGGATTCCAGGGATTAAATCTGGTTTGTTGGATTTGACAAAAAAGAGCCTTTACCCTCTGAACCGAATGTTTGATGTTGGGCTGGGCAGTGGTGGCTCACACCTTGAATGGAACTAGAGACTGGTGGATCTCTGTGAGTTCAAGGCCAGTCTCATCTACAGAGAAAGTTTCAGGATGTCTCCAAAGCTACAGAGAAACTCTGCTTTGAAGAAAAAAGACAAAAACAAAAGCTAAAATGTGTGATGTTAAATGCCTTTAATCCCAGCACTTGGGAGGCAGAGGTAGGCAGATCTCTGTGAGTTCAAGGACAGTCAGGGGTACAGTAGTAAGACCCTATCTCAAAAAAAAGTATTTATTATTGATTTATTATCAATTGTTTTCGTTATTTTTCTACAGCTATGACAAAACACCATGATTATGGCAACTTATAAAAGAAAACACTAATTTGGGAGCTCAGTGTATTGAAATTTTATTTATATTTTAATAAATAAGACTTGAATAAAGATGAGAAGGGCAAAGTTAAATTACTAGAGGTCAGGCAGCGGTGACACACACCATTAACCCCAGGATTTGGGAGACAGAAGCAGGTGGATCTCTGTGAGTTCAAGGCCACCCTGGCCCACACAAGATCAATGCAGAAACAAATCCAGGTGGTGGTGGCCTACACCTTTAATCCCAGTTCTAGAATGAATGTAAAATGGGAGGAGAGAGAAGCTTAGTCTGCTTAGTCTGCAGTTTTCCAGCCTTGGCTGCTTTGCTTTTCTGGTTTTCAGGTTGAACTCCAATATCTGTCTCTGGGTGTTTTTATTCATGCTATAGCTCAGAGTCCAGAGGCGTATGGTCTGTGGGCATCACCGGAGGGAGCATGGCTGCAGACAGGCAGGCGTAGTATGGGAGCAGCAGCTGAGAGCCACATCTGATCCACAAGCACAGGCAGAGAAAAAGAGCACTAACTGCACCTGCCATGGGCTTTTGACACCTCTAAACCTGCCCTCGGTGGCACACACTTCCTCGAACAACGTCACACTCCTCATTCTTCCCAAACAGTTCCACCAACCACCTGAACTCAAGTTCCAGGAGATCCACCACCATCTTTGGCCCCTATTAGCACCTTTATACCTGTGGTGCATGTAAACTCACATAAGCACACACATGCACATACATGCACACACAAACAACTTTAAGAATAATAGACACAGTTAAGCAGTAGTGGTGCACACTTTTAATCCCAGCATTTGGGAGGCAGAGGTAGGTGAATCTCTGTGAGTTCAAGGTCAGCCTGGTCTACAGGACAGCTAAGGTTGTTACACAAAGAACCCCTGTCTTGAAAAAGAAACTAATAATAATAATAATAATAATAATAATAATAATAATAATAGATACATAAATATTAATTTAAAAACATTGACAATCAATATCAACCCCTACAACTTGTATATCTGTATACCTATTTTATATTCATGTATACATGAGCTCGCATTAAAATTCCTCAGGTGAGATGGGGTTAAAGTGGAAAAAGGTTTTTTGGTGTTTTTTTTTTGTTTTTTTGTTTGTTTGTTTGTTTTTGTTTTTGTTTTTCAAGACAGGATTTCTCTGTATATCCCAGGCTGACCTGATACTTGCTTTGTAGACCAACCAGGCTGTCCTAGAATTCACAGAGATCCACCTGCCTCTGCCTCCCAAGTGCTGGGATTAAGACACGTGCACATGGCTTAGATTTTTGCCTTGTACTGCTGGGGTGTGGGGGAACCAGCCTCCAGCAGCACGGGGCTTTGATAAGAATCGGCAGAGTCGACGGAACTGAACTTTTCTCTCTGAGGGGGGTCGCTGCTCCTCTGGCATGGCCCACCATAGTATCTCACTATATACCCCAGGCTGATCTGGCACTTCATATGTAGCCTAGGCTGTTGTTAAATTTGCCAGACTCCTCCGACTGCTGCCTCCCAAGAACTGAAATTAAGGATAGGCATAAGCAACCAATTTTAACACAATCTCTGTGTGAGTGAGAGGGGTGGGGAAAGAATAATATCCACGGGGTCGGGGGAGGGCTTAATTGAGTCAGAAATGAGGAATCCATGGGTTAACAGCAAAGAGTTCTTGGTTAACTTCTTATCCATAGAGGGGCCAGTAGCACCCTCTGCTGCTGGACCTTGTGTACTACACCCTGCGCAGTTGGAAAACTGGAGGTGATAGAGTTCTAATAATGACGGTAGCTTCTTGGGCTGTGATGGTTCCTTCCGTCTCACTGAGTGTCAGTTCATCCACTGTTCGTTCGCTCGTTCTTTTGTTTGTTCCTTTCTTTCTTACTTCCTCCCTCCCTTTCTTCCTTCTTTTCTTTTGGAGATTTGTTATTTTACTTTCATTGGTGTTTTGCCAGCATGTGTCATCAGGCACCATGTACATGCAGTGCCCAGGGAAGCCAGAAGAGGGCGATTAACCGGTTGTTTTGCCACCTCCCTAGCCCCCAGCCCCAGCCCCACCTCCCCCTTTCAGAAACAAAGTCTCACTGTGCATCCGTGTCTCCTCTGCTTGAGACATCTGGTCCGACCGGAGTTTGAGTGTCTCTAGACGGACGGTCTGGCATCCAGGGATTAAAGGCGTATGGCACCATGCCCTGCTTCTTGTCAGTCTTTCACACCCACGTTACATAGATCTATCTGCCAGTGACACAATTCCCCTGGAGCGTCGGGGAGGTGGTATAGTTGGATACTGCTGGTGTGTGTGTGTGTGTGTGTGTGTGTGTGTGTGTGTGTGTGTATACATATAGGGCCAGCACTTATGACCACGTCCGTTCCTGCTGGTACCAGAAATCAGATGCTTCCAGCTAACCTGTATTGACTTTAAAGTACCAGTCTGCACTGCCGTCTCTACAAACCCGTTCTGCCAACAGAGAGATGGTTTTGGTGCACCTGCTGGTCTGAATTTAACATCTTTCATTTTAGGGGGAGGGAGTCAAGACAGGGTTTCTCTGTAGCTTCGAAACCTGTCCTGGTACTCGCTTTGTAAACCAGAACTCACAGAGATCCGCCTGTCTCAGCCTCCTGAGTGCTGGGATTTAAAGGCATGTGCCACCATCGCCCAGCTGACTCTAACATCTTATTTACTAAAATGGATAGTTTCTCTTTAGTTCAGTGTGTCCCTCCTGACTCCCAATCTCTGACCTATCCCCCTCATAAATTGGGCCCTGACCCTTAGGCATAGCCAGTGTTCTTAAGGAGCCCAGTTCAGGCCCCAGATCTCTCTTCTGCCATCCTCAGGGAAACTGCGACCAGCCCCAGAGGTTCTAGATTATTTCAAAGTAAAGACTCCATTATGGCCAGGTAAGGTGGTGCGCACCTTTATCTCTAGCACTCGGGAGGCAGAGAGGCAGGTGGATCTCTGTGAGTTCGAGACCACTCTAGAATACAAAGTGAGTTCTAGGACAGCCAGGACTGTTATACAGAGAAACCCTGTCCCAATATATATACAAGACTATGGCAAGACTAAGCCAGACAGTGGTGGGTGGCACATGCCTGTAATCCCAGCAGTCTGAAGGCAGAGGCAAGTGGATCTCTAAGTTTGAGGCCAGTCTGGTCTACAAAGTAAACTCCAGGACAGCAGGGATACACAGAGAAACCCTGCCTCAAGAAAACAAAAACAAGAAAAAAAGCAAGACTGGGCTAGGTATGGTAGCACACCTTTAATTCTGGCACTTGGGAGGCAGAGGCAGGTAGATGTCTTAGTTCAAGCCCAGTCTGGTCTACATGGAGGGTTCTAGACCAGCTGGGGCTATTTGGTAAGACCCTACCTTGGGGAAAAAATAGATACAGGGCAAGACTGAGCACCTGGGAAGATAGTTCAGTCGGTAAAACTCTTACCTTGTAAATATGAGAACTTGAGTTTGGATCCCCAGCACAAACAGAAGAAGAAACCATAAAACTGATGTGGCAGGGCTTGTTTGCAATCTCATGGCTGGGATGAGATGCTTGGGGCCCACTGGCTAGCAAGCAAGTTAACAGTTGTTTGGCAAGCTTCAGCCCTATCAGAGACCCTGACTCAAAAACCAAACAAATAGGGGCTGGAGAAATGGCTCAGCGGTTAAGAGCACTGACTGCTCTTCCAGANAATAATCAAGAAACAAAGCAACACCATACAAAACCTAAGGTGAGATCCAAAGTTGTCCTTAGGCCTGCATATGTGTTCTCACTCATGTACATGTTTACTTGTACACACATACATGCATGCATACACAGATCAAGACTATCTGGCTGTGAGTGCTCCTACTTGTCCTCCCAGAAGCATTGGGGAGGCTGAGACCTCGTCTCCAAAAAATGGGATGAGGAGGAGGATAAATAAAAGAAAAGTTGGCCAGGCGGTGGTGGCATATGCCAGCACTCAGGAGGCAGAGGCAGGTGGATTTCTGCAAGTTCAAGGCTAGCCTGGACTGTATGTAGAGCGAGTTCTAGGACAAGTTCCAAAGCTACACAGAGAAACCCTATCTTGAAACCATCCCTCATCCCACCCACCCCCTCTCCACAAAAAAAGAAAGAAAGAAATTTGGTGGGTATTAGACCTCCAGATCACAGGAACACCTACAAATCAAGTTCAGGATTTTGGATGATCCTTGGCGGCAGGCTGAGCAGTGTCCTGACCCTTCACACCTGCTCTTGGTGCAGGTTCCCAAGCCATGACGATCTCAGGTACTCTCTACTGTACAATGGGCTTGGACCTCTTCTACTGCATCAACGATGATGGCTGTGGAGAACAGCTCAGACCAGCCTTGGTCAATCCAGCATGGCCGCAAAGATCACAGGTCATGGTGCTTTCAGTTTGAGCTTTCCTGTCACCAACTGCCATCCCAAACTCCCTCATGGAGTATCTGATCAACAGCTGCAGCAGCTCAGCTAGAAATGTGGTCAAATGAGCTCCCTCAAGGCTTAGGGAGCATCTTGGAAGAAGGGGCAGAAAGGCTGCAAGAGCCAGAGATGGGGAGGAGCACTGTGCTCCATATATGTCATGATCCTGGTACTCAGGAACTCACACTGGCAAAAGATAAAGTCAGCAAGATCAGCCACAGTCCAATGAACAGCACTAATTGGACTCAATGGGCTACCCCCCCCCAAAAAAGGAGAAGAAACGATGTTGGTAGAAGATATATTGGGAGGATGTCCTGAAGAGTTGGGAGGGCAGGATTGAGGGTGGATAGGGTCAAGATACATTGTGTATGAAGTTGTTGTTAAAGAATAAATAAAGCCAGTAGTGGCACACACCTTTAATCCCAGCACTCAGGAGGCAGAGACAAGCAAATCTCTGTGAGTTTGAGTCCAGCCTGTCTACAAGAGTTAGTTAGAGGTCAGCTAGGACTATTACAGAGAAACTCTGCCTCAAAA
>LOEQ01004067.1:107541-119548 GCA_001685075.1 Bramus lutescens
GAGATCCTCCTGCCTCTGCCTCCCAAGTGCTGGAATTAAAGGCATGTGCCACCATTGCCCTGCTGGTTTTGTTTATTTAATTAGAAATAATGAAATATGCTTATTGCATAATGGTGGTTTTTTATCTAAACTAGATACATTCAGTTCTTAGAATAGGAGACTGTAGGTTAAGAGGGCTTATAGATAACCAGAGTTTGGTTCCTAGCATCCACATTTAGTAGCTTAATAGCCCCCTGCTATTAAGGGATTTTGATTTCCTCTTCTCACCCCTGTAGGCATCTGCACACAGATTTACATAAAGACACACGCATTCACTCTCTATCACACACACACAAAACACACAAGAATAAAAATAAGCTGGGCTGTGGTGGCATACACCTTTAATCCCAGCATATCTCTGTGAGTTTGAAGCTAGCCTGGTCTACAGAATAAGTTCCTGGACAGCCAGAGCTGCACACCTGTCTCAAAAAAACAAAATAAAAATAAAAGTTCTAATATTACAACTGTCTGTT
The DNA here is from genome assembly GCA_001685075.1 of Bramus lutescens. Classification (NCBI taxonomy): domain Eukaryota; kingdom Metazoa; phylum Chordata; class Mammalia; order Rodentia; family Cricetidae; genus Bramus; species Bramus lutescens. The sequence continues at coordinate 108,054 of LOEQ01004067.1, forward strand.
GCGATACATGTAATTCTTTTTAGCCAAAAATAATACAGACGATAATAAGGATGAATCAGATAAAAGAAAAAGTCCACGAAGTCCAAAAAATATTAAGACAGAATGTGATTCTGGGAAAGATGAGGCTAAAGATGCTGAATCTGCAGCAGCAGCCCACGACAGTACAATGGAGCTCTCTAAGGTGTCCAACAAGAAGGACCACGGTAAGCAGGGGCCAGGATGGTGGGGCCAGGGCGAAGAGAATGCCCGGAATCAGGTCCCACGGGCAAGATACTGCACCCTCTCATAAGAGTGTAATTCATGTAGTGGGTGATTGCCTGTGCCATGTGTAAATGCTGTAGATGTTCACAGACTTGTTCAGCATCTATGACAGTTCCATAGCATTTCATCATGCCAAAGGAAGTTGCTTTCTGATCCCAATCCATCAGTCTATTCTTGGTTGATTTGTCTGTTTTAGACATTTTTAAAATGAAGTTAGGCAGTCTATTGGCCTCCTTTAATCTGACACAATGTTTTCAAGGTTCATCCATATTGTAGCATATTCCAAAGAACACTCCACTGTATTGCTAGGCCACAGTTCATCTGTCCTGTCATTGATCAGTGAATTATTGGCTGTTTCTGATTTCTAACTGTTATGAACACTGACACTTTAAGTTTTAGGATTTGTTCCTTGTTTGTTTGAGAAAGAAACTCACCATGTAACTCTGATTGGCCTGGAACTCACTATGTAGAGCAGGCTGGTCTGGAACATAAAGAGAATTCACCTACTTCTGCCTCCAGAGTGCTTGGGATTAAAGGTGCCACCATAACCAGCTAATGTTTAGTTGGTTTTTGTTTGTTTGTTTCATTTTGTTTTTAAACATTAATTTATTTGTTTTGTGGGTCCCAGAGATTGAACTCAGGACCTCACACATGCTTGACAGCAAAGTCTTTACCCAGTGAGCCATCTCACCAGCTTTATATACAAGTATTTCTGTACATACAGGTTTTCACTTCTTAGTGGTGTACCAAGGAGTGGAATTGCTAGATTGTATGGGGGCTCCATATTTAAGCTTTTGAGAAAGTTTAGGACCAGTGAGATACATAAATAAAAACGTTGGGAGATGGAACCCTGGGAAATGTGCTTAGTGCTTAAGCATGAGGACTAGGATCTTGTATTCCCAGAGTCTGTGTACCTACCTGCCACTGAGGCACTGGTGGCCTGCTGGAAATGCCAGCACTGCAATCCAGAGTGTTGCTAACTAGATTGTATTGGTGAGCTCTGCATTCAAATAATAAAATGGAGACATATTGAAAAAGAATCCAGAGGTCAGCCTTGGGCCTCCTATACATAAATGTAAATAAACGCATGTGCACACACACCCACTGTATATATGTATACACAGAGAGGAACCTAAGCAAACATACATGCATAAAACGAAAACATAGGCTAAGCATGGTGGTTCCCACCTATAATCCTAGTACTTGGGAGACTGGGGCAGAAGATTGACTTGAGTCTGAGGCTAGTCAGGGCTTTAGAGTGAGACATGAAACAGACAGTTTCTGGCTTGACTGCTTATGACTCCTTGGATCACATGTCGTTTCTCCACACATCCAAAAAAATCTGACTTTTGCTGAAATCAAATACCAATTTTGAACTGTTTATAAGTAATAGAACTGGAAGAGATTTTTAACTAATGAAAAGAAACAAAAACAAGTCATCTATAATTCTAGCATTTCGGAAGCTGGGTATAAAGAGTCATTGCCTAGTAGACACAGTGAGTTCCAGGACCCCCTACGTGAAAATAACTAATTAGTTAATTGATGAGAAATGAGAATTAAATAATTCATTAATGCAAAAAAGAAAAACGGAAGAAACGAATACAAGTTTTAAACCAATAGATGCCTGATAGCACGTGTGCCAAAAGTGGTTTAGATTAGTTTGCTGAAGGGCCTAGGATATCCTCAAAACTCGTGCTGCTACTGCCTCTGCCTCCCCCCAGTGCTGGGTGACATACCTCCATCCAGCTTAGCACAGTTGATAACCATACTGTAGGTATAATGTACACACTCAATAGCCTGTCATAGGCTAAGTCATTTTCCCAGTATAGACTCCCATCAATTTAGGTACCAAAAATCAGAATCATCCAGTATTTGAAATGTTATGTATTTTTTAGCCCCATTTAAAGTTTAGTGGTGTCCATAACCTACCTCTATGTATGAAAATAACAATAGTAGATACTTCTGAAAATGAGAATTTCTCATGAGAAAAATAACTTCATAATGAAAATTACGTTTTTACCAATGTCTTTAATTCACAGATGTAAAAGAAGTTTTGGAGTCTGATAATGACAAATCCTTCAAGGAAGAACCAATGGAGATAGATGATAATGTGAAAACAGAGTCCCATGTAAACTGTCAGGAGAATACTCAAGTGGATGTGGTCAATGTCAGTGAAGGGTTCCATCTAAGGACTAGTTACAAAAAGAAAACAAAATCCTCAAAACTGGACGGGCTCCTGGAAAGGCGTATTCGACAGTTCACACTGGAAGAGAAGCAGCGCCTTGAAAAGTTGAAGCTGGAAAGTGGGGTGAAGGGAGTAGGCAAGCCCCCCGTAAGTGCTCTGCAAAGCCCCTCTGAATCAGCAGTAACTGCAAAGGCCAGCGAAGGCTGTCAGAGTGACTTGCTTAGGCAGGAACAGAGCCCCAGTCCAAGCCAGGCTAGCCCTGGGGACTCAGAACAGGGGTGTTCACCAAGTGATTCCACAGTTCTTGGCCTCAGTGATACTAGTCTGAGTACAAACCAACTCTATCAGAAAGATCAAGTGTCAGATGGTGTCTCTGTTCAGAGATCAGGGCCAAACTGTCACAGACAGAGCTCTGTTGAAAGTGACCTTGATGCCAGGGTCTCAGAGCCCACCAGTAAGGGACTGGAACTAAGTCAGACTAAAACAAAAGGAAGTGACTTTTTCATTAATGACTCTAAACCAACCAGTGTAGATGACGTTGGTACCTTGATCTCTAAGAGAAAAAAGCCACTCCCACAGGAAGATAGCATCATTGTGCCTTCTTCCAAGAGTACTTTACCTGTATCAGTACCTAAAAGTACCAGTGATAGAGATGCCCAGTCCTTCTCAAAAGCATTGGACTTTGATGGGAAACCAGTTTGTGACTCTGAATATAATAGCACTTTGGAAAATAGTTCTGATACTATGTCTATTCATAGCAGTGAAGAAGACATGATTGTTCAGAATAGCAATGAATGTATCTCTGAGCAGTTCATAACTCCAGACCAAGGCATGGAGAGTGTGGAGCCATCAAAATATGAGTTAGTTCCTAAATCTGCTGAAAATTGTGAAGATAAACTACAGGGTAAGGTAACTGAAGCAAATGGTAAAAAAATAGGGCAGCACCAGAAGCTGGACGAGAGATCAGTTAACAAATGTGTTGGCCAAGTAAGCCTAAAACATATCACAGACAAAAAGAATAATGAAAATCGAGATTCTGAAAAGAAAGGACAGAAGGCAAATAAATTCCAGATAAATGGCAAAGATAGTAAAGCTAAGGGGTTCCTGAAAGGGCAGTGTGCGAAGGACGGCTCTGAAGGGAAAGCTATGAATGTTACTATTGAACCAAAGGTCAATAATGTCAATAAAGTCATCCCTGGAAATATCAAGTCACTGGCTGTTAAAGAATCTGCTGTGAAGCCCTTTGTTAATGGTGACATCATCATGGAAGATTTCAGTGAACAAAACAGTTCAGAAACCAACTCACATTTACTGAGTCCTTCAGATGCCAAAGGTAATCACCAAGACAGCCTACACACCCTACCATCCACCAAAGAGTCAGACAGTACCCAGGTAACCATACCTCCAGCCCCTTGCCCAGAAAGTAACTCATGTAATCAGGTGGAGGATATGGAAACGGAGAGTTCAGAGGTTAAGAAGGTTACCCCATCTCCTGTTGCTTCTAACCTTAGTAATGACTTCATGGATGAAAATGGTCTGCCCTCTAACAAGGACAGGAATGTCAATGGAGAATCCAAAAGGAAAACAATCATCACAGAGGTTACCACGATGACATCCACTGTTGCCACAGAATCAAAAACTGTCATTAAGGTAGCAAAGGGAGACAAGCAAACTGTGGTTTCTTCCACAGAAAATTGTGCCAGATCCACTGTCACAACTACCACTACCACTGTGACAAAGCTCTCCACACCCTGCCCAGACAGCGGTATTGACACCATCTCTGTAAAGGAGCAGAGCAGAACCGTGGTCACCACGACAGTGACAGACTCTCAGACTGCAGGAAACACGCTGGTAACATCTATGACAGTGAGCAAAGAATACTCCACAAGAGACAAGGTGAAACTGATGAAGTTCTCAAGACCCAAGAAGACCCGTTCCGGAACAGCCCTGCCGTCCTACAGGAAGTTTGTTACCAAGAGTAGCAAAAAGAGCATTTTCGTGTTGCCTAACGATGACTTGAAAAAGCTGGCCAGGAGAGGAGGAATCCGGGAAGTCCCTTACTTTAATTATAATGCAAAACCTGCCTTGGACATATGGCCATACCCTTCTCCTAGACCAACCTTTGGTATCACGTGGAGGTACGTACTTTATATGTTATTTGGGGGAGGGGGGGCTAAAGAAGTTTTTTAAAATCGCATTTTCAAGTAAACTTAGCTCCTAGAAGAGAGGGAAGCATATATGTAATGGCCAGGGTTAGTGATGGAAATGAGATACAGAAAGCTTCTAGCTCTGCCCAGCGGGTGGTACTAACGTTTACCCAGCAGCTGTGGACTTACCGAAAATGTAAGGGATTCTTTTAATATGCATGTCCATTTTTACTTCCACGAAACAAGAGAATACACCAAGCTTGTTTTCATGGTCTGACTTTCAAGTTACTGCATGTTGTTTGCTCTGCATTACAACAACCACAGAATTGGATGATCACGTCCTGGGTTTCATAAAAACATGCCTGTAATTTCATAAAGCCCATCATATCAGACCTTCCTAGTGAAATTTATTTGCATGATAAACATGTTTTGGAATTCTCTGTTATTTATGTAAGAAAAGATAGGCTGTAATTTCCTAGGAAATGTCTTAAAATGCAGAAATAGTCTTGTTCAGAATGCTCTGGGTCCTTGTGTTTGAGAACAAGCCTCAGTTTATAGTATTGACAGTTGTTAATCCATATTCATTTTTCACTGGGAAGGGGGCTTAGAAGTTCTCCTATGGACATGAGTAATTTGCCTTTGACCACAGAGGCCAGGTTAAGCACAGTACCTGCTTTTCCTGACCCCAGCCAGCACTTCATGTGCTGTTTGTGTTCTACATGCTTGTCCAGGCTCTGTCCCTTTCCATGTCTCTGTCTCTGTCTTTCCCCCTTTTTGAGAGGGATGAGGGATGAACATAAAGCATTAAGAATGGCAAGCTTGGAAAGCAGCGTGATCTAGGCTACAGTTAGTGTTAGTGGTCATTCCAGCTGGTTACTGAGCAGGGCACCATCTCTCTTAAGACTTCATTTCAGCGTGTCTTTAAGTATTTCCAGGTTCAGTTACCGTCATTCTTCTCTATGTTCTTTATATTGGAGTCAGCTAGCTAGTGTCAGAAAAGACCACAAAACCAGTATAAATGCAAATTCTCCCTAAAGGAATTCACTGACTCTGGTGACCACTCATTGTTTGTATGAGCACGTTTTTATGCCTCATCGTTGATTTGAAGTAAGATGTCATCACTCCATGGCACATGCACTAGAGACAGCTGAAAAGTACACTTTCTCTGCAGGGCCTGCAATGAAGGATTTGCAGAATCCTGCAGGGAATCAAGGAACTCTTCATTGCAGTTCATGGAGTTGTAGGATTGCTCTGTACTTTTCTGCTTTCTTCATTGAGAGCGGTCCCAAAGTGCACCCTTGACTGTCCTGCAGGTAACTTCTTTCCCACTGGAAAAGTTACTACACACCAGTAGTTGGACTCAGATGCCCAGCAGGTGGGAGCTGTTCTTTCTGCTCCTGTGTTCTGAAGTGCAACATAGTTTCGCTGGGAAGCACTGTCCTCTGAGCCTGGAAAGAACCAGGCCCCAATCCTAACCCTTGGGTGGGTGCCTGCAGTGCAGGCACCTTTACTTAGAGGATTTTGATATGTGCTGGCATGTATCATATCTGTTGGTCACTCTCTCATTTTTTAATGGAAAGAAATACCTTACTGTACATTCTTAATTTGTTGAAGTTGAAATTAATAACCATCATTTCCGACTAATAAAAGCATGGGTAAAAATATATTATTTTGATTGAGGAAACTTTTTTTAAAATACTACAAAAACTATGTAAAGTGCATTTTAAAACTAACCTTTGAGTGTTACTCTTGTGTGTTTACTGCTTAGTAGAAGAATTCCAAGAGCTGATGGTGATTCTCACCTATTTATTTATTTATTCACATTTATTTGTTGAGGGGTGGTTCTTATGGGTCTAGCTATGCAGCCCAGGCTGGTCTCAAACTCCTGTCCTCCTACCTCAGCTTCATAGGTAGTTAAGACTACATGTAGGCCCAGCTGTATGTGTGATACATATTTTTAAACGTAATGTTAAAGCTGAGCCCTTTAGGAAAATTGACACTTGTCTCATGGGTGCAGTAAAACCTTTTTGACCTCTGTACATACATTTCCTTATACCTGTTTTTCCTGGCAAGACTCTGTGTCACTGTCATTTCATATGTCCCCATAATGCTCTTAGAGGGGTCCTGCTCTATACCTGAGCTATTCTGAGTGATTGGTGGACTGCTCTCTCCTGCAGGGAAGGGAGGGAAGCTTCACATCACCTGAGGACCCTGAGAGAGAAGGGAAGCCTGAGTGTCTAGTTTACGTGCTTTTCTTTAAGCCTTCTCTCCAGCATAGCTCATTCTGACTTCTGCTTTCTTCTCCATGCAAGCTCCATCGCCATTTGCACCCACCCCTCTAGCCATAACTGCACAGGATGTAGTATCCGAGAAGTGTGTGCTTCTTACACCCTTTGTTCCTTCTCGTGTGTGCCCCCGTGACCTATGGACTTGCTTCTCTTACAGGTAGATTCTAATAGACTTCTCTGTATCCCAGCTTTGTTCACAGTCCTGGCCCTTTGGCAGCACTCCATTGTTTGAATGCGTGAGTGAGTGAGACAGCAAACTGATAATCCAGGGGCGTTGGGAGAGTACAAGACCTTGGGTTCTGTCATCAGAACAGTGGAGGTGCATGGGGCAGGACAGGCAGAATGAGGATTTGAAGTTATTCTTTGACCCTAGAGAACAAGCCAAGGAGAAAGAATAAGAAATGCTTGTTTTCCTGACACACCAAACTGGCACAAAACTTTCCATGGGATGTGCCTGAATTGACAGACACCTTGTTCCTCCCAGAATATCCCTGCACTAGTCAGCATCTTAAAGACTCTGTTCAGGATCGAAGATTCCTGGGGTGTTAACCTGAAGAAAATATATCACAGGTGGAGACAGAAATTGGCAGAGGTTCAGTAACAATATACTAGAGCTTTACCTTTTCACGTTCATTTCTCCCACCATAGTAACAGAAAAAGCATTGCTTTCCCAGTGCAAAATTGTCCTCTTAAGATGAACCATTGGCCTGTTAGTGAAGGAAATGATTTCCACTGTATAGGTTTCCTCTATACTGCATTCAGCCAGTATATTCACTTCGTGTAGTATGAAAATGTCCAAAGGGGAATCTAATTATGCTGGCCGTATTCACTGACTGCTCTTATATGAATTACAGTGAATTTCATTTTAGGATAAAATCTTCATTGAAATTGAGTAAATTCATTTTCATATGTGTCTTTAGTGTTACTTTCAAAAAGAAAGTCATATTTAGTAAATTTATACTCATGCTTGTGGAAAAACATGAGCCTGGATTCCTTCTCTTCGTCAGAGTAGCTGATGCAGGACTGTGTGTTTCTGGAAATGGCTTTCTTCATAGGATTTCAAACTCACCGCATTGTTAGTATTTATAGTATTTGTAAGGCTCATTTTCAAGAGCCATCGTGGACTACAAAATTCCCTTCAGTTCAAAAAGGTCTTCTTGCACTGACAGTGTTTTAGTTTTACTCTTTGATAAAATATAAACATTTTCAGTTTTTTTTTTGTTTTAGCAAAAACTATTTTATCTTGGTTTTATATTCAAAATTCCTCTATCATATTTAGTAACATGGTTATTGATTATATTTTCATACATATATTTTAGTTGATTAATATAAAAATCTTTAAATTTAGTCTTATTGATCTTAAGATAAAACCTTACCTATTTATATGGCATTGGAAATGAATCTAGATGATTTAAATGTTATCCTTGGAACTCCAAGCTGTTCCTTTAAAAACATGTAATGCCACAGTCTTCCAGAACCATGTTAGAGACACTGAGGTTACAGTGAGCACCACAAACATGTCCTTCAGTTTCCTTGAGAGGAAGAGAGTGTGTGAGTGTGTGTTTGTATGTTTATATGTAGTTGATCTGGGTTGTTCTTTCAGGTATAGACTTCAGACGGTAAAATCCCTAGCTGGAGTGAGCCTGATGTTACGGTTACTTTGGGCCAGTTTGAGATGGGATGACATGGCAGCCAAAGCTCCTCCAGGAGGAGGAGCTACACGGACAGGTAAGGGAGTTGGACTTTAAGTTTAAAAGATACAGGCTGAGGATATAGTTTAGCTGCTAGAGTACATATCTTGTGCACTAACGTGTGCACCCATGTTAGGTTCCTAGCACTGCATAACCTGGCTGTGGTGGTGCATGCTTGTAGCCTTACCACTGAGGAGCTAGAAGAGAGAAGATCGAGAGTTCTAGGTAATCCTCACCTATGACTTCAAGGCCATCTTCAGTTATATGAGGCCGTGTAGCAGAAGAGGTAGCCAGACCTAGCAGCACAGGCTCAGGAGGCTACTTAGGAGGCTGAGGCAAGAGGACCTAATTAATGACTTGCTTGGGTTACTTAGCTCAAGGCCAGCTAGAGCAACTGTGTCAAACAAACCAAGAAACTAAAAATGGCACTGTGGCTATAACTCTCACCTAGCATGTACAAGGTTCTGGGCTTGACCCCTAGCAGTGCACAAAAATCAAATCAAATCATGTGCCATTCACTGAATTTATAAAATGCTTGTCTTATTTTGTAGAATTTAACCTTGCTCAAGTTTTCCAAGTGCCATAAAGTCAAGGTTAAGGAGCAAGGTTCACATTATAATAGGTGAGTCAGCACACATAGACCCGTGTAAATGTTGAGATGATAGTTATTCTTCCAGAGTGTGAGTCAGTTAACCCGAGATTCCTGGATCCTCAAACACAGCTCTGACTGGGTGCTGCCTCTGGGAGTTAACTTGGACCTTATGTCATTTTTTTCTTCCTGTCACTTATGCTGAGGTGAAAGGATCACCACATGTTTGATGCCAGCCTGGGCTTATATATCAAGTTTTATACCAACTTGAGCTATAGAGGGAACCCTTGAAGTGTATCAGAAGGAAAGGGATGATCTACCTGAGCAGCACAGAACGTGCTGCAGAAACAACCAGCAGCGCCACAGCCTCTTTGGGAAGAAGCTCACTGTTGTTGTCATGCAGTGTTGCTGTGCTTATTCATGAACCAGATGTTCTGAAAGGACATTTCAGATCCACAGCTTTAAAGAAGTACCAAGTGCTACATGTTCTAAGTTTCTTCATATTTCAGATGATTATTAACAGTGTGTAAATCATGTTCCCATAGAAACATCTGAAACTGAAATCACAACCACAGAGATAATTAAGAGGCGTGATGTGGGTCCTTATGGCATTCGTTCTGAGTATTGTATCAGGAAGATCATTTGCCCGATTGGAGTTCCAGAAGCACCAAAAGGTAAGAAATAGATCATCACTGGCCTCTTGGCTGTGTGTTCTGTTAATTGAGATTTACTAGTAATTGTCTCTTTAATTGCTTACCTTACACCACAAACTATGCCTGTGTTAAGAGATGTAAGACTACCTGCACCGAAGGCAGATCTCTGTGAGCTTGAGGCCAGCCTGGTCTACAAGAGCGAGTTCCGGGACAGACTCCAAAGCTACAGATGAAACCCTGTCTCAGGGATGGGGGGGATGTCTAAATAAATAAATAGATACATAAATTAGGCTCCGAAGCTACAGAGGAAACCCTGTCCTGAAAAAAAAATCTAAATTAATAAATAAATAAGACTACCTGCCAAGACAGGAGATCGTTGTGAGTCCCAGGCCATCAGAGTGGACCCCGTTTCAAAAAACAGACTGGAGGCTGGAGAGATGGCTCAGCAGTTAAGAGTGCTTACCTCTCTTGCCAGGGATGCAGGTTCAGTTCCCAGCCCCTACATGTTGGCTCACAACTTCAGTTTAGGGGGCTTCAAGGCCCTTGTCTAAACTCCATGAACTTCTGCAAATAAATTCATGCGGGCTCACACACATTCATATAAGTAAAACTAAATCTTTTTTTAATATCCTTAGTGTTAAAACTAATGCACCAGCACTCAGGAGGCAGAGTCAGGCAGATCTCTATCATTTTGAGGCCAACCTGGTCTACAAAGCAGGTTCCTGGACAGCCAGGGCTGTTTTTAATTTATTTATTTATTTATTCTTATTTTATGTACATTGGTGTTTTGCCTGCATGTATGTCTCTGTGAGGGTATCGGATTCCCTGGAACTGGAGTTACAGACACTTGACACTTGTGAGCTGCCATGTGGGTGCTAGGAATTGAACCCAGGTTCTCTGGAAGAGCAGCTAGTGCTCTTAACGACTGAGCCATCTCTCCAGTCCCCAGCCAGGACTGTTAAACAGAGAAACCCTGTCTCGAAAACTGAAAAAGTAAAACAAACAAAACAAAAAAACTAATGCAAACTACTCAAGATAGTCATAAGAGACATGCACATGTGCATAAATAAGAAAATGTTAAGTATGGGAAGAGAAAATGTCTTCACAAACACTTTTTTGAAAATTATTCTCCCTAATTGTATACCATGTATACCTTTACTGATACTAACTCACAGTTCATTTTAGTGAATAATGATAGGGGATAACCTCCACTTGAAAGAATACTGATAAGGTCATTTCTGTCCTGGGAGAGAGTGGGATACTATCACAGTGACCAACCACTGTTATCCAGGCACACAGTCAGTAGGCAGAACACAGATCTACTCCTGGCAGACATCTGTTTATTCCAGCATCTCCTGAGCCAGAGTCCAGAGAAACTGGAGAGAAGGTGTGGACTTGGCGACTACTAAACACACAGCAGACTTATCTAAGGGGGCAAAACTTGATTAACAAGGTGTTAAGCAAGCCAAGAAGATTTCAGGATTTTCTGCACTGGTAGGAGCTGTTGGCAGCTTCAGTGTAGCAGATTCCTGTCCTTTCTGCTCTACGAAGCCTCAGCCAAGCAGGCTATCTATATAGCTAGCCATCTGTTTTTCTTTTTTCTGTGCACACAATAGGGTTATTTAATTTCTTTCTTTTTTTTAAATATTTATTTATTATGTGTACAATATTCTGTCTGTGT
>LOEQ01004068.1:0-25975 GCA_001685075.1 Bramus lutescens
CCAGCGCCCAAACAGGCTGAGCTGGGGGATCTTTTGCCCAGAGGAAGGGAAGGGCTAATAGGAACAATTTTATCAAATGTTTATTTGATGTAATAGTGACAGAACTGAAAGGGCAATTATTCCATTAAATAGCCATATGACAAAAAAGAAGAATGATATTATTTAAATGAATTAAATTTCCATCAAAGAAGTTAGCAAAGGAAGAACATACTAGTGCCAGAGTAGAGGGTCAGAAACCATACATTTAAGAGCTGAAACTAATAAAGGAGAAAATGTACAGACCCTAAAAAAAATTACAAAGATTTATTTTGATAAAATGCCCTAGATAGACTGAACAAGAAAAAAGACAATATCAAGAAAGTGGTTTCATCACTAAATTTTTGATAATTAAAGTATTATTATATATTATATGATTAAGTAAATGTGCTATTATTATCTGATACAAACTTAGGAGGCAGAAGCAGGCAGATCTCTATGAGTTTGAGGCCAGCCTGGTCTACAAGAACTAGTTAGAGGACAGCTAGGATTGTTACACAGAGAAACCCTGTCTCAAAAAACTAACAAAACAAAACATAACAAAACAAAAAACTGCCAAAAATTGAAAGTCTGAATAAATGGTGTTCCACCCACATTTGTGTGTTAAATTCTCAACATTAAAATGTGTATTTTATCCAAGATGATTTCTGTCTCTACTACAGTATCGAAATCCCAGGAAGTTTTTTTAAGAGCACTAAATTAATTTTAAAATTATGTGAGAATTCAAAGAAGCTGGAGTAGTGAAAGCAATTTATAGTGTGTGAGGACTTTCCCACTTGACTTCAGGAGTTACTAAGACAAACTATAAGGACTGGCTTCTAGACCAATAGAACAGAACAGGAGTTCTAGAACTGCACTCACACATGGGTGACCAATGAATGTCAAGCACGATACCAGAGAGAAAGGTGAGAAGATGGCTCAGCCAGTAAATTGCTTGCTTGTGAAGCTTGAGGACCTAAGCTTAACTCCCAGTACCCACCCACAAACCAGTCAGGGTGGCACATGCCTGCAATCCCTACACTGGGGGCAGTTTAGCTAACTGACCAAATCTTGACAAATCAGTACACACTAGACTCAGGAAAAGAGCCTGTCTGTGTTAAGTACTTTTCTGTTGATGTGATAAAACACCATGGCCAAGCCAAGTTATAGAAGAAGGGTTTTCCAAAGGATGCCCAATCATGCCACAAGGACATGTGCTCAGCTATGTTCATAGCAGCATTGTCATAACCAGAACCTGGAAATAACCTAAATGTCCCTCGACCGAAGGGATAGGAAAACGTGGTACATTTACACAATGGAGTACTACACAGTAGAAAAAACTAACAACATCTTGAATTTCACAGGCAAATGGATGGAGCTAGAAAACATCATTTTGAGTGAGGTAATCCAGACACAGAAAGACAATTATCACATGTACTCACTCATAAGTGGTTTTTCAACATAAAGCAAAGAAAACCAGACCACAAATCACAATCCCAGTGAACCTAGACAACAATGAGGACCCTAAGAGAGACATACAAAGATCTCGATAAAGACAAGATCTCCTGAGTAAATTGGGAGGATGGGGACCTTTGGAGAGGGTTGAAGGGGAGGGGAAAGGTAGGGAGGAGAGCAGAGAAAAAGGTAGCTCAATAAAAATCAATAAAAAAAGAAAAAAGAAGAAGAAAGGTTTATTTGGACTTAGGGTTCCAATGGGATCAGAGCCCATCACCTTCACTGCAGGGAAGCAGACGGGCTTGGAGGGTGGAAGTGCAGACTGAGAGCTCACATCTTAACCATAATAAGGAAGCAGACGCAGGGTGCTGGGAATGGCAAGAGGCTTCAAGCCTCAGGGGACATGTATCCCTCAACAAGGCCACACCTCCTAAACCAGCACAAACAGTACCAGCATTCAAACCTCTGAGTCTTTGGGGGACATATGCATTCAAATCACCGCCCTGTCTCAAAAAATACCAGTGAAAAGTAGGAAGACATCTGGGGTCAGCCTCTGGCCTCCATATGTATACACATATGCTTACATCCTTTAACACGCAGAGACACATAAACACAGATAATATCAAAGCCAGTGAGAAAGACTGTTGTTATCAATAAGTGATACTGGAAAAGTTGTAAGTAAACTTCAACCCCTACCATACACCTAAACGTAAAATCTAAATCTATATATTTCTAGAAGAATAACGCGCAAGAAAAATCTTTATATCCTTGAAGTCCCCCCAAAGCACAGCTTGAAGTGAAATTGGCAAATTCATCAGAGTTAAACCTGCTGTTTTTCTAAGCATTCATCAAGCCAGGGAAAAGGCCAAGTCACACCAAGAAGGAAGCAGTTTTTAGAGAGTCCTTACAATGCAATTCATAGCACATGAAAGCAGAGAGAAGACTGTTTGAAGAAAGGAAGTGGACCAGGTGAGGGGACAGGGGTGAAGAGAGGGCAGTGGGGAAAGGGAAGAGCAAGGACAAAGTGTTGGCATATATGCATGAGAGTGCCGTAGTGAAATCCATCTCTGTGTATGCCAAGTTTGAAAAGTTAATTCAAAATCTTTCTGTCAAAAAGGTTCTTACAGGGAGAATACATAAATGACACTTTGAACTTAAGAAGACAATCGCTCTGCACAAAAGATACCTTCAGAGAGATGACACTTCAATTGACCATTAGCATTTTACTGAGGGAAATGGAAACAAAGCCACAATGAGATGCCACTTTACACCTGATGTAATGAGAAGTTCAGATACCAAACTAGGACCAAAGGTTGCTGTAGATGCTATATAAATGGATCATTTGTGCATTTTGTGAGCACAGCACAGTACCACATGGCTGGCAAACCTGGGGTTTTAGAAAGTTAATCCCAAACTTAAGGTGATGCTTCTATTCTGTTCTGAGAGATGTCTTCAGGGGAATTGGAAATAATTCCTAATGAAGGTTTAAGTCCACTAATATTGGAAGGAGCTTTACTTAGAATAGCCAGAAAGTCTCACCAACCCTTATGTCTATCAAGAGGAAAAAGATAAGATAGGATATACCCACCCTCACACAACTACTCAGAGAGAAAACCAACTGCAAATCAATGTAAGGTTTGAAGCACATGTTGCACTGAATGCAGTAAACTTGACACAAAAGAAGCACACAGTGTGGGATTCTAATTGTATGAAATTCTGTGACAGAGAAGATCCACCTGCAGTTATAGTGGTTGAGTCGGTAGGTCCTGGGGCAGAAAGTGGATGGGAATTGACCGCAAAGAAGAGCAAAGGGGCTTTCCCCAGTGGTGAAAATATCTTATAGCTCTATCAGAAGCTTTCATTTGCTATTTCAAATGTGTGGGACTTATTGCATGTAAAAGTTATGTATCCATAATATGTGTTTTTAAATATTTATTTTATGTCTTTGAGTATTGTCTCAACATGAATATGTGTGCACTATGTGTGCTTCTGGTATTCTTGTAGGCAAGAAGAGGGCATCAGATGCCTGGGAACTGAAGTGACAGGTGATTGTGGGGCACCATGTGGGTACTGGGAAACAAACCCTGATCCTCTGCGAAAGCAGCCAGTGTCTTCATTGAGCCATTGCTCCAACCTCCTAGGAAGCTGGTTTTTAAGAACCGATGCACCTTCCTGAAATTTCAAACAGCATACTGATTTAAGGGAGAAAATGACAATATTATCTTACATGTTTCTATCATGGCTATAGTGTCACTTATAATCAAATTGAGTGGATATTGATTTTAGAATCATCTCTGTGTAATAAAGTTATTTACAGAAAGATTGAGTTTGTAAATCCACTTTATGCCTTTCTTTCCTCTGGAAAGAATAATCTGAATATACAAAGCCATTCTTATAAAGAAAAGGCATAGTCTTGCCATTTGTGCAAGATGACTATCATTGAAGAACAAAACTCCATTGCCTTCTTAGAATTCTGTCCACCTGGTTATTCATCAGTGCGTCCAGGACTTTTAGATATCCCCAGTGAGTTAAATTGCAAAACATTGTCTGGAATGTACAATTGTCACCTTTACATCTTATCTATTAACATTTTTAACTTAATAACTGCTCTCACACCATTTTAGAGGGCAGTTTTTGCTTAAAAACAAAACTCAAGATTTGAAACTGTAATAAATTTGGCTTTAATAAAAACACACATTATTTTTATTTTTCCCATTTTCATCACAGTGCACGATCACTAATACAGAAGACTGCTGCAGGGGCACACATTGATTTTTCCAAATGCAAGATTCATTTAATATTAGGGCTAATGCTTGGCGAGTTACAGTGAAAGTTGCCACCATTTGAGCTATTTGCTTCTTAAGAATGGAAGGAGTGTGTGTACTGTGGAATTGTCCTGCATTCGAGTTTCCCTGGCATCTTACATGATAACTGTTGTTTCCCGGTGACTCTGCAGGCTTCCCAGACAGGCACTAGAGTATCTTGTGTGCAGATGCCATGTACTACCCAACTCAGTGCCTGGAACTCACTGGTCAGTGCTGAAGAATAAGTAGCTCTTAACAGCTTTGCACATTTTTTACTGGTAAGGAAGGACGAAATGATGTTCAGTAAGCCACTCAAAATATATGGAGGAGCTAGCAGCTGTGCACTTCTGCACCACTGCACACACCCCCATACCAACTTGTTGTGAGGACCAGATGGTTAAAACATGGCAAATACATAGACTAGTGCTTGACACATTGTAGGGAATGCAGTAAACAGTATTATTGTTATTTAATTTTTTGAGACAAGGTTTCTCTATGTAACTCTTGCTATTCTCGAACTCACTGTGTAGACCAGGCTGGCCTCAAACTCATAGAGATCCACCTGTCTCTGCCTCCTGACTGCTAGAATTACAGGCATGTGCCACCACGTCCATTTTTCATGATTACCATTATTAATCTGTATTTAACTAACTGATAGGCATTTAACAGGAATGATAGCACTGAGGAAGATAGGATGGAGCTGTCCTATTAGTG
Source organism: Bramus lutescens (assembly GCA_001685075.1). Classification (NCBI taxonomy): domain Eukaryota; kingdom Metazoa; phylum Chordata; class Mammalia; order Rodentia; family Cricetidae; genus Bramus; species Bramus lutescens. Next base: position 4,989 of record LOEQ01004068.1, read on the forward strand.
AAGAAGAAACCACAGTAATGCTGTTCTACAGTGTCAGTCTGGAAGGAGTCTCTTCCCATCTTCTGTCTGTTTGCACAATCACAGTCAGAATCACAAAGCTGATTTGCAGAAGAGAACATGAGTTTCCAATTACTAGACAATTTCCAGAGCTAGGTTGAGCTGCTCAGGGAAATGAGGCCATGTATTCTTGTGAAAAGTCCATAGTTTTCTGTATTAGTTACTTTTCTGTTGCTGTGGGAAAAATACCCCCAACAAAACCAAGGTGGGGAAGAAAGGATTCATTTTGGTCTGTGGATTCAGAGAGATCCAGTCCACTATGGCTGGGAAGACATAACAGCAAGAGTAGGAAGCTGGTTGAGCACACTTCATCCTCACACAGGAAGCAGAGAGAAAGAGCAGGAAATAGGGCAGGCTGCAAACCCTCCCTGCTGTCCTTGGTGATAGACTTCCTCCAGAAAGGCTTTATTTTCTGAAGGCTTAATAGCCTTCTCAAATGGGGACCCAGCATTCAAATACAGGAGGCTATGGGGGACAGTTCTCATTCAAAACCACCACCATGACCATCAAATTGAAAGAGCAGCTTGAAGGTCCTATGAAGATGGACTTTATCCATTTATTCTTCTCCCAGAAGATCCTGTATTTTCCATCACTAGGTTACCTCTATGGTCTCCTATCAGAATACCTATATTATATATTATGACATAGTATATATAAAGTATATATATTGAGATACTATATTAAATAACACCAAATCTGTGTCTTTTACTTAAATATTGGAAATTGAATTTTCTGCTCCCCTATGAAAAATTAAGTCAATTTTGCATGAGGTTCCTTTGCTGTCCCCACTTGCTTTTAGCTCATTTCCTCTTAATCCATTTTTTTTCTTAACAAGTCACTGCGAAAATTATTTGGGTTTTGTTTGTTTGGGGGAAAGTTCTGGAGTCAGGTTGTATCCTCAGAAAACCCCTTTGAAAATTAAAATCCCACATGCTCATCAGAACAGAGACCCAGACCACATGGTCAGAACCCCTGTAACTGTGTTACTGGGTTCAGAGATTAGGCGTTTATAAACAGTTAGACAACTGGACCAGGGATTCTTTTCCTCTGGGTGTCATCATTATCTATCTGTGTTACTGATGGAAGACCCTGAGGTTTGCATATGGGAGCTAATTATGTCTAAAATCCTACAGAACTGCCACAATGATGTGGAACTGTCTTCGAGAGGTCTTTGCTAGCAGCATTCTCAGGACATTTTCTTTAAATTTCTGTGCCTCCGGTTAATATTTTCTTCAATTACCTTATTAGCTTTAGGATAATGTTACTGTTAGAATAAGCTTGACAGGCTTTCTATTTTTGATTGTTGTAAAGAACCAGAAGAAGAGTGGACTGTGGCAAGTCTGCAGTTTATTCCAGTCCCGAGTTTACTCGTTGTGACTTTGACCAAACCTTTCTTTGTCTTGGGTTTCCTGCTCTTGGAAATATGACCATGGTAATTCATCTCACAAAGTTGGCATCAGCTCTTCCCATAGATGATTCGTATGAACTCTGTACAGAGTCTTATGTAAAGCAAATCACTTTTCAAGTAGTAGATTATAGAAATATATTATTTGTGTGTACATGCACATATGTGCTTATGTATATGTAGATATACTATGGTTATGATATGAAACATCTCCCAAAAAGGCTCATATTTTGGATGCCTGGTCCACAGATGGTAGAGCTACGGAGAGGTGGTTGCATCAGGACGGCATTAATTTCTTGAATGTGTGAATCCATTGATAAATTCAAGCTGTTTGGGCTATTGCAGGATGGGGCCTATGGATCTCTCCCTAAAAAGTTATCCACAGTTAATGGTGGCTGAGGTAAGAGGAGTCGTGTTCCTCTGTGGTGTAGCTGTGAGTAAATTGCCCTTTCTTGGAACACAGTGCCTCCTCCTTAGATCATATAGGAAACTCTAACTAAATACAGTGGGTCACCAAAAACCAGGCATGAAAGTAGGAGAAGCATACTTATTGATAAGAAGAAAGGGTTTGGCAGGAATGAGAAGGATATAAAGAGGATAATGGAGGAACAAAGAAAAAATGTAAAATTCGTATTAAGATCCCCAAAGGAATGAAATGGGGCTGAATTAGAGGAAGCAGGCTAAAGACAGTGTCTCTTTAAAGTGTGTACCTTGTTCCTAGTCCTTCTCTGCCTCCTGTCCCCTATGAGGACATAGTCTACACCTTGATCTACCACATATTCCACACCATGCTATTCAGCCTCATCAATTATGGGCTCAGAAGCAAAGGATCCAAGTGATGATGGTGTTTGACCTGTGAAATCACAAAATAAAATAATTTTTCCTTCCTTAGGTTCCCTTCCTCAAGCATTTTGCCACATCAATTAAAAGTGACTAGCAGACTGTGGATAGTTTTTCTTTTTGTTGTGTGCAAAAGAGTGTGTCAATGATCTAATTAGCATTCTTTTTTAAAAGTTATTTATTTTGTATAGTGTTATGCCTTAGTGTATGCCTGCACATCAGAAGAGGGCACCAGATCTCATTATAGATGGTGGTGAGCCACCATGTGACTGCTGGGATTTGAACTGAGAACCTCCAGGAAGAATAACCAGTGTTCTTAACTTCTAAGCCATCTCTCCAGCTCCTAATTAACATTCTTAAGTGTCCAAATCAGCTCCAGTTTCTATATCTCACTGGACTTTTGCTTTAGCTAGTGCAATTTAGTAATGGTCATTTCTATAAATGACTCTAAATACCAAACAAATTTAGTATAACAAACTCCCAAGACATTTATCTAGTAACTCAAGATGTAAAGAATTCAGACAATCTTCCTTACAGTATCATCATGTTGAAAACCATATACGTTAAATCTACTGAGTGCTTCTATGCCAGGTACCTGAGTTAATATTGTGTATAATGTTGGTTTATATGTTTACCACAGCACTATCAGGTAGGTATTTTCATTATTCCTATTTTACCCTTGTGTAAAAGGAATACTGGAGAACTTAGTTATGTTTGTTTATTTGCTTGTTTGTTATGTCACGTGTAGCAAAGTCATGATTTTAGACCCAGTTATCTGAATCCTCATTTCATGGACTGACCTAGTCTACATGGTGTAAGACAGCAACTCTGAAGTTCAAGTAAGTGTTGTAACATGAAAGGAAGAACTGAGAAGAAAAGTCCATATTTGAAGAGGTTGATTGGAAAGGCTCTTCATATGATTTTTAAAGAAAAAGCCTCTCAACTCTAAAATTCTGTGTATGTGATAGTGTCTGTCAGAAAATTCAAAAGGAAAATACTTGAGCTGTGACATCACTACTCCCTAAGGCCTCAGATCCTGCCTCTGCCCATGCTGTGACCTGGGGCATTTGTGTTTCTGAGTCCCAGGGAAGGAGGGATAAGTAGTGAAAGTTGATCCGAAGAGCTGACAGGCAGTGATATTGCAGAAGATTTTGAAGACCAGATAAAGGATATTTTGCTTGGATTTCCTTCAGTACCCAGTTAATAATGAATGGGGAGGGGAAATCTATGCATATCTGAAGAAATTATAGACAGTGATATTCTTGGGAGGCAAGCCCATGAGAAATCACCACATGGATACTCTTATAGCTGAAAAGGAAGTATTTATTGCTCGTCAGGAGCCACATGCATGGGGAACTTGCCCAAATCATGCAGCCCCTAGCCTTACAGCTTTTAGTCTTTTATGCACAAAAATCACATCCTGGTTGGCAGACTTCAGTTAACAAGAAGTGGAACTACAGAAGCCAAAAAGCAAGGTTGGTACATTTAGGGACTTTATACTCAAGAACTTAACTGAAACTGTGGACTAGGTCTTTGTTCCCATTTTGAGAGGGTTAGGATGTACATGCTGTGTTTAACAGTCAAAATGGAGCCTCTAACATGGCATCAGTCATTCTAAGTACTAGGACCTGTTATATTACCCACTGGTTCTATAGGCTCACGTGAAATAGTGGGCTCATCTTGAGGAGGGGGCTATCATGTCACCCAGCACTCACAATTTAATAGAATTCACTCTCTGTTTTATATAATTATATGTAGGCAGCTGAGCAAGCAGGGTCCTATGGTGAGGTTCTGGAGCAAAAGCATGGCCATAAGTAGAGTAGTTAACCAAGGGACCAGAACCGATTGGTATCAATTGTCAGATTTTTCTTGTCTCTTTTCTCTTTTATTTAGGTTATTTCTGACCATGGCTAGACTTTCTATAATTGACCCCGACTTGTTGGCACAGAAGCAACAAGTTTCTCCCAGTGCCAAAAACTTTGTTTTATTAAGAGTAGGTCCAAAGCTCTGGTTTCTGAAGAACAACATCCACTAAGGGTCTACCTGGGCTTCCAGATGGGAAGTAGTGTTTTCCAGATGTTCTAGGTCTATGTCTACTTGAGCACTGAGCTCTTTGAAGTTTTAGCCCTTACAATTATGGTTGAAGTCCCAACTGAAGTGGAGCCTGCAATATGTGCACCCACCAACAAGGGAATGAGAATGGAGATGGCTTCCCATGCATGGGGAAGCCAAGGACCTAGATTTGGGTGGGTTCTGCCCTTTTCATTGTTATAGATGAGTACCTGTGGTATGACATACTTGAGAATGCAAAGGAGTGGGTCTCCTTCAGTGTAAACAATTCAGAAGTGTTCACTTGTTTCAGCTGTTAATGCAAGCAAGCCGGGTAGTCTCTGAAGCCTAAAAATACACTGGACTGCTTTTCCTTGAGGAAATTTGCATGTGCATAGAGGGAAGTATCTAATTGGTATAGTGGTGATGTCTAAGTGGGATTCCTGGTTCCCCCAGACAAACCATATTAGTTTAGTTCTATTTACAGTTGTCAGGATTGGAAGTGGAACTTATTGTTTGATTAATTTTCTTCAATAATGGATCCACAGCCCCAGGAGTGTGGCCTCCTCCGCTGTGGCCTCTTCCCCAAGTTGCCTCTGAATGTAATATTTTGCAGAAAGTCACCTGAAAGTAGGTTGTGTCTCAGCGCATAGATTGCCTGTGACTTCCCTGATTTCAGTTTTAATTTCCATACCCAGGATCTTGGCTTTGTGAGAGTTATGGGCCTTTCCCACAGAACGATGAAGACAAAATATGACAATCCTAGTCCTAGGGCCTTTGTCAATCTTATCTTAAGCGGGTTGGAGGACCTGGTGATGACTCACCAATCATCCTCTGTAGCCTCCTTCTACTGGGTGTGGTAGATCCATGGGGTAACACCAGTGACCTTCACTGCCATGGAGATCATGGGTATCACAGGGTATGGGTCTGTCTATGTTGGCTTCAAATGCTAGGTTGGGATCCTATTTATTCACATAAGATTTCTAGACTGGAACTTGTGGGCAGGCTCAGACACAGGCAAGGATGCATCCCCTTAAACTGTCTGATGAATAGGCCTCTGGGCTTGATGCAGGGTCTGTAAAGACTTGAGAAGGACCTCGTTAGTAATTTGGTCTTATGAACATCTCTTAGCTTATGGTGGCTCCTAAACATAATTTCAGATGGGGTGAAACCTTGATATTGGGTCTACTTGCCTTGAGAAGTGTGTGGTGGTTTAAGTAGGAATGGCCCCATAGATTTATGTGTTTGAATGCTTAGTCATAGGGAGTGACAGGTGTGGCTTTTTTGGTGTAAGTGTGGCTTTGTTAGAGGAGTATGTTACTTTGAGGGTTAACTTTGAGGTATCACATGCTCAAACTAGGCCCAGTGTAGTTCACTTGCTTTTCCTGCTGTGTTTGGATACAGACATAGAACTCTCAGCTCCCTCTCCAGCACCGTGTCTGCCTGCATGCCACCATGCTTCCCACAATTAAGATAATTGATTAAACCTCTCAACTGTAAGCTAGCACCAATTAAATGTTTTCCTTTATAAGAGTTGGCTTGGTCATGGTGTCTCTTCCCAGCAATAGGAAACATGACTAAGACAGAGGGCAAAGGTAGGAGATTGACCCAATTTTTACTGATATCAAGTAATATATATATAGTTTTGGACCTTTGCCAGATTTTTGGGAAACTTTTGCCAGGCCATTGTCAGACTGCAGGAAGAGGGCCGAACTGAACCTAGGAGTCAACTCTTGGAGGAATTTTTTTGGTGACCACTGAGGCTGTCTCTGTTTGGGAAAATAGGTTTCCACCTATCCAGAGAAGATATCTATAAAAACTAGCAAATACATGTAAACAAAAACCATAGGTTTTATCTCTGTAAAGTTAGCTTTCCAATGTTCTCTCTTTGGGAGGTAGGGATGCTAGTTAAGGGATATAATATCTGGGCCTGAGTAACTTAGCCATTTTGGATGCTCCCAGATGTGTAGCCTGGAGGAGTCTGGTGACCATTTGTCTTCCATAGCAGTAAGGAGCATGGGCCTCCTGACTGACAAGAACCACCATCCATTCGCCTCCTATTTGGCATCTTTGACATTTGCGCATTTGTGTGTAGTTTGAGTGCTGGAGCAATTTGGGTTCAGGAAAGATAGCCATGATCTGAAGGACCTCCAATTGTTCTAGGGTGAACTTTCTGGCAGTCAAATAGTTGGGTGACAACTGGCACTCTATGGATGGTCAGTCCTGGTAGGTTATCCTCAGCCCAGACTCCAGGGTATTGCTGTGACAAATTCTGCAAGTATATTTAAACTTGAGTGTCATTTTCAGGTACCAGACTGGGTTGGAGGAGGTATTCCTCCAACAGGGGAGCTCACAAGAATATGGGCTGGTAGTTGAGCAGGATTCGAAGTGAGGTGAGCAGTAGCCCCATCTAAAGGATATGGTATCCTGTAGATTTTTCAATAAGTCTCTTCCACTAGGGAATAGGAACAGTTTGGCATAATTAAGGAGTGGGTCAAAGTATCTTATCCCAAGTCCACCATCGAGGTTAGCAAGGAAAATCGAGTCCTTTTGCCTCTTTGATGGTCATCTATTGAGACATCAGTGCTTCAAGCAGCTTTGCAAGAACTGAGTGGGCTGCTCCTGTGTCAGTAATTTAAAAGCTTTGCCTCCTGCCTTTAATGCTACACTGAGCTTCTAAAGGCTCAGTATAAGGGAACTCTGGCCCTGTTGTTCCTTACCCAAATGACAGTCTGGGCATCCTTCTTCTCTCTTCTGATTTGGACAGTCATTCTTCTGCTGTGGGACAATGGTTTGTACCCTGTCAATTGTATTTTAATAAAACACTGATTGGCCAGTATCCAGGCAGGAAATATAGGCAGGACAACCAGACAGTAAGTAGAGGCAGGTCAATAAGAACAGGAGAACTCTGGGAAGAAGGAAGTCCTAGTCGGCAGTCGTGACCCAGCCATAGAAGAAGATGTGACTGCTTCGCTGAATAAGGTACTGAGCCACATGGCTAGCATAGACAAAAATAATCCCGATTATATTCAATATTCTCAATTATTCTTCGGACTGCTAGTAGGCCAATCAATTTATAACTAATATAGACCTCTGTGTGATTTCTTTGGGACTTAATGATTGCAGGAATCAGGCAGGACAGAAAACTCAGTCGGAAGAGCATGAGTCTCTTCATCTCAGGGTTGTGGGTTCAAGCCCCATGTTGGGCACCATTCTGTTATCAGAGGCTTTTGTCAATATTCTTCCAGTGTTCCTTTTGCTTACAATAAGTGCAATGGTCCCTTTCTAGCCTTTTTTCTTTCCCAGTGTCTTTGGCTTCCCCCTCTGGGAAGCCTTTCATCAGTCTCCCTGAGTGCTGCCGACACTGCTCTGGCCAATTTCTTGCTTTGCTTTTCTACAGAGTCAAAGTGTTTATAAACTTAGAGCAGCCTCCAGTAACTGGGACCTCTTCATACCCTCAAACCCTTCTAGCTTATGAAGTTTCTTTCTACTGTTATGGGGCCAGTTGCATAACAAAAGCAATACTGGTTGCCAGCAGGTTGGCTAGTGCATACGGGTCTATGGGAGTGAACACATCCAGTAAACCTCACAGAGTCTCTGCAGCAACCCAGCAGGTAACGTGGGGGCTCTTGTGTAACCTTACGGACACTAAAGACATTGGTGGATTTTTTTTTTTTTTTGCAGCTGCCTTCAATCCTCCTAACAGGTCCTGGCAAAAGTTGTTCAGAACATCCTTGCCTTTGTTTGTGTTGGGATCCCAGTCAGGTCAGGCAGAGGGAAGAATCCACTCTCCTGGGGCTGTATTGTCCTCAAGAGATCCTCTTCCTGGTCCAAGGGCAGCGTTTCTACTCTCAAGCTGGCTCTTGCCCTCTCCTCAGTCATGAAGAGGGTGGCCAGGAGCTGTTGGGAATGCAAAAGATAAATCTCAAGGAGACTAATGAGAACCTGAGGTTGTTCAGAGGATGGTGAATTCTGAATTATCCAGTTATTCAGATTATTGATTGAAACAGAAATAAACCAAAATGGGTAGAAAGAAAAGCTTTGGTCCCTGGCCCAATGGGAGTACCTCCCTTAAATGGAGAATAGGGGCTTCTTCAGCCCCAGGGAAGTTCCTCCTGGAGCCCCCATAGCCAAGCCAAATCTACTCCGCATACGAAGGAGAAAGGGGGCCTGAGGTAGAAGAGAGAAACTACCTCCCTCACCCCAGCTAGGGGAACTATATTCTTCCTCCACAGCATGGCCATGGGTCACACATGGGGCATATGGAGGGGGAAAGGCAACTTCCTCTGGTGGGGCTGAGAAAACGGACAGAGGTTTGGGTTTCTGAGTAACCTGGCTAAACCTAGAAAATTCAGGTCCCCTACAAAAGGACAACACAGGTCATAAGCCCCCTCCCCCGGGGGTGGGATCTTGCACCAGAATACAACACCTGTGCCTGGTTTGTTGTTCTGTCTCTTGCTGTGATAACCCGGTACCTGGCAAAAAATGGGCATCTAAAAGTGTTGATTGGATTAATTCAGTCCTCTTGCTTTGATGGTATTAACACTGAAAGCCTTTCATCACTTCTGCTAAGGGCACACTGATTGCTTTTCCTTCAGATTTGCCTCCTCTTCCCAGAGCTCATCCTACCCTTTGCTGTCCAAAGCTTCAAATAATTGCTCTCTATTGATGTTCTAGTCTGTCTTCCCGTGTCATTCTTAGAGAAGCCCTGCTTTACGGTTTTAAAGAACTCCTTGTTTGGATCTGCACTAAGGCACAGAATGCCATCTTTAAGCATGGCTGAAGTCTTCTTGTTTCCTCTGCACAAATGTTTATTGCTAGGGAGTAGCATTATCCCTTCCAGGATGGTATAGTCTTCTCTTTTCCACTTTAAAAACAGCTGGTGATTGTACTTCTATGTTGGTTATCATGTACTTGTTACCTGAGTTTTCTTTGACTTCTTTGTAGTTACTGTCTGGATTTTGTCTACTTTCCAGAGGAACTGTATGTCTGGTCCTGTTTATTTTCCTTTCGACACCTTCATTACGCTCACTCTTCCCTGGCCACAGCCATGACTCAGATTCTTGCATAGTGTTGTGGACATATCTACCTCATATTTAAGTGCACACAGGCACACACGTGTGTGTGTGTGTGCAAGCACTCACACACACAACACATGCCAAGCACAGCTTCTTAAGACCCTTGATCTATGGCTCAGACAGGAGAGTGACCATTATCTTTCTCTAGCATTGGTTCCTCGGATATTGGCTGGACTCCTTTACTCTTTCCACATCTGTGACCAGCCACAGTAATGACCCCAGCTCTCAACAAAAATGAGTACCAGTTTAGCCCAAACTGAGTCCCCATCTTTGGAGAAAGTGTAATTTCTTTGATTGTGCTTTTTCTCTCTGTTACCTTCTTCCCCAAGGCTTCTCCAAAGGAGAAGCTCGCAGAGCTTTTCTTAAATTCATTAAATTTTCAGCGTCTTTCCCCAGCAGTTGTACACAGCCCGTGACATAACTTAAGCCATGAGGACATTAGAATTCCTTTCCGGGGAGAACAGACCGTGAGCAGTTTTTAAAGGTCATATGTTAGGCCCTGTCCTTCTTCATAAATCTTTCAGTGGATGATGAGGCAGAGCCATCAGCAGGTGGAGGGGGTCCTATACTCATTCCAAAATCATCTTAACCCCGAAACTTCAATTAAGTAATAAATTCACAGTGGTGATCCGCTGAGCACATAGAAAAAGGCAAAGGAGGACAATAAATTTGTCTCTGTAAAATATTCCCACGTTAAGTCCCAGGCGCACTAACCGAGCCCATGGAGCAGATGTGAAGGATGAAATGGCAGGTGTTGCTCCACAAGGCGCAAGGGAGACCACTGGGGGCCCTAAATGAGTTCTGAATATGGTTGTCAAATGTTCTAGATGTTCCCAGACTCTCTCGAGTGTTGTTACGTGTAAAGAAATCTCCCGTTGAGATGTGTACCACATTTGAAATTTATTGAATATCGTTTCACAAATTATCTAACCTTAGAACCCTGTTGGTCGAATTTAGCATGGGTCCCTCTTCAGATAGTCTACAATCTGTGTGTTTAAAACAAAGAAGGGGGATAAGAAAGAGAACACAGAAGTGGGAGGAAATAAAGGAAGAAAAATAAATGATACCGATAGACTTAATCATAGACGTGAATGAAATCCTCAAAGGATTTGAAATGAAAAGAAATTAATCTCAAAAGAAAAAAAAGTGAACAGGGGAATTTGACCCAAATTCCATTGCCGGTAGATGGCAGCACTCTGCTCTCCTGACACTTAAGACCAATTTTTCTTTTCTTTCTATTTTTTAAATTCACTCTAAGAAAATTTTTGCCATCTCTACTCTCATTATTTTACCACAGCTATATTTACCTACCCTAGAACTGCTAACTTGTTGCTTTTAATATGCAGTTTGAGGTGGGGAGTATTTTATATCAAGGAGAGAATTGTCTTAAGAGAGTCAATACTCTCTTGTGATATGTCTATTTTAGACGTCATCATTTGAGATCATGTAATGCTGTAGTTATTATTCAACAAGAGACGCTGCTACCTTGAATCACAAGTAGAGAAGACACAAAAATTATCTCACCATCCTTTTTGAGATCGCTAACAAAGCAGCAGAGACAGAATGACTGAAAACATTACAGGAAGCAATCCTCATGGAAGTGCCACATGTTGGGGTCGTATGTGTGCACGTGAGTGTGTGCGTTTACCAGATGACAAAAAAAAATGCTGGTACTTTATTGTTTTCATTTAAGAACTGGTTGACTTTCTTTTGGGATGTTTTTGTGCTTCACATCTCTTGTTCTTGTCACGTTTGTTGTACACATTTGAGTTGGCTTTTCCTAGAAAGGGCAATTTAAAACAAAGGGTAAAAATTAAACTGGATTTATGAACCGGTCTCCTCTGCTCCCTGGAAGAAGTGACAGTAAAAAAAAAAAATGAATTTTTCATCAACAACTCAGGGCAAGGCCATGCTAGATTCAGAAGATCAGAGACCCATTTTGAAACATTGTGGTTTAAAATGACAGTCGTTTCGAGTATGCCTTAATAAATACTAATTTAGAAGTCACAAGTGAGCTGCCCTTCATCCCAGAAAGGATCCATAGTAGACACTGGAGACATGGGAGCAGAGGGGATAAATTCAAGAAATGAGCTGCCTGGATATGTGGTGAGCTGTGTGCTTGCCAAAAAGCATAGGGCAGGTGTTCATCCAAAATGAGTCTCAGACTCCTCATCTGCAGAGCAATGCAGTTGGAATAGAAAATTCTCTCAAAATGCTTAAACAGTAAGATTCTAAATTGGGCATTTAGCAGTTGAATATTAAATAAATCATTGTTAATAATAGGTTATTATGCGAGATGATACTGCAAATTGCACTACTCACACTAATTTATCTAATTTTGTTTCAGTACCCACTTATATCTTACAGTGTGAGAAAATAATAACATTTCTTTTCATTGCAAATATCCACTATTTTGGCCCTTTCATTTTAGGGGATTTTTTTTCTCTATTCTAGCCATTTGTTTACTTACTGAATATCTCATAGTTATTTCTTTTGAAGTTTAATTATTTACTGATTAACTAAGTAATTTGTAATTTATTATAAATTGCTAGATACAAATCATTCATTGCCTACTAATTGTTTAATTATCTTTACATTAGTGCTCATTAATTTACTCAATAAACATTTGCTGAGCTATTACTGGAGGGCTAACTCTGGTAGAACAGAGACAGGAAGAAGACAAAGAAAGAGATGAGGCTCATTGTGTAAGGATGTAACTGTGTTCCGAAGCCGAGGGTTTACTAGCAGAACTTTCATGTCCCAAGCTTTCTTCACTAACCCCATTCTGCATAGCTCCATTGTTTTCAATCCAGAAAGTATAGCACTTTCCCCGAAACCACATTGGCCAAATTGCTAAACACTTCTCCAAACAGGCAAACACTCTGAAAAAAAAAATCAAAACACAAACACATTAAGTAACTCAACAAGATGAAATGTTAGTCTTAGATAATCAAGCAGCGTTCGGTTATGACTACACATACATGTAGGTATTAAGTATTTGAGGTCAGTGAACAAAATAGAAATGGATGCCGATGTTGCAGTGGCGGCAAACAAACTTAGAGGGGTGCATCAGGGTAATGCTGGCTGAGAGGCCTCCCTCTGATTCTATCTCTCTGGTTGTCCTCAGTAGCACTGGCCAGGTTAGCCAAGCCTTAATGAGTGAAACTGTATGCCAGAAAGTGACTTGATTTTCACATAAGGCAATCTCCACAATCTGGGATTTTGGCAGCGGTAACATTTAGCTCAACAAGCTCTCTGTTATTTTAGACGAAGCCAAGTCTTTGCTTTTTGATTCTGTTCACGTTTAAGGGCTTCCTTGAATCCAGCTGACTCCTGAGGGCCTGTTAGAGGTGATGGAATAGAATGGCAGCGTCACTGATCATCCTGTCCCAGAATTTGAGTGTCATTCCCTGATTGTGGAAGTGTCGTAGTGCCTTCCGGTCAAAATTCTTTCCCATCTCTTCTAACTTAATTAATAGTAACAATTAATTTAGTTAGTAATCGGGAATCTAATCATTTCTTATAACATGCTCACTTCTCTTTTGTATCCCACACTTAATGTCATCACACTGATTTAGATGAGTAATACATGTGGCCAACTGCCTCTTTCATTCCACTTCAGGAGAACTGTTGAATTCGTGAACCCACTTTCCCTAATCTGGTAGAAATGAATCTTGTTCTCTCCTTGTTAGAGCTCTGACCACTGATGTCTGTTCTTTGCTGTGATGTGGGAAATGGCTCCAAAATTCTTTAAAGCAGACAGGGAAAGGCATGCCAGATAAATGACCTTGAGAGAGGACTGCAGTGGACAAGCCATTTGAGTTATTTGAGGCCATGGGCTTTGTCCATCACGGGAACCTCTCTCTTCAGGGGACAGGCAGATTCCAGTGTGAGCTACCACTTCGGCTCATGGAATGTGACCAGGAGACTTAGCTGTCTGCCATGTGTGGGCAAATTGGACAGCTCATCCTTAGGACATACTGAGGAATGGAGACTGTTTATCCTAGAATGGGTTGCTGGAGGCCATGGGCTGGAAGGAGATGTAATTCTATCAAAACTCACCAAGAGTCAACTCTCTGGTATGCTCATCTTGAACATAAAGCAGAAGACACAAATTCTTCTTTAGTCATTTTTTTTCAAATAAAGGACAACCTTTTGTCCAAAAGTATCTCCTTTTGTCCAAAAGTATCTCCTGTTATTTTTATAGTTTAAGCAACTAATTATCCCTAACAGTTCACACACACACACACACATACCCCACCACCACCACCACCATCAATGCCACCACCTGGCAATAGTTTTTACCCTTTAGTTTCTCCTCAAATTGTCTGAATACAAAAGGAAGCGTGGCCATCATGACAGTGTGGATCTTTTATATCTATCTTAATGCTTGATTGGGTACAAACTAAACAGTAAAATATCATTGGAAAGTTATGTGGTAGTTCTTAATATATCTATGAAATGGTCCCTGGAAGAAATGTCTGTGAAGGATCATTTCCCCACTTTGTCCTAAAGACTCCTCCCTCAGTCTTCCTGTGCAGGACCATAGGTGATTAGGAGCTTGCACTTCCAGTGATCTCCTCAAGGCGGCGCAGTCACATCAGCTAAAGGTAGAGTTGGCTTTTTTAGCTCCCTGTCACTGTACTGAAATACCTGGTGGTAATTAACATATCCAGAGGGAAGGTTTGTTTGGACTCCCAGTTTTGAAGATTCCGGTGCAATATCATCAGGCAGACCCATTGCATTGGCCCCCAGTGGGTAGACCAGATGACAATAACGGAGCAGTGGGCAGAGCAGTCACTCATTCTGTTCCTAGAAAGCAAAGATAGAAAAAGGCTGAGGTTCCACAGTCACTATGAGGATACATGCCAATGACATCCTGCTCATGATCCTGCCGTTTAAAACTACTACCATCCTCTAACTAGCAGCACCACTCATTCTGCTATGTAAGATGCAATGATATACACTAGTGATATTCTTTATAAAGAAATCTCTCTTTACTCATACTTGGCTCTAAATTCATCAGCTTTAATGCCAATGTCAGGCTATATGGCAGGAGTGTAATCGACCTAGTCAGTGTCCCTACAAGCTCCAGAAAACTTTGACAACTAAACCTTAGGCATGTACTGTTAAATGGATGTATATACATTCTACATAGATAGAGCTATTCAACCCTACCTACTGCATACATCACCTCATAAACAGTACAGACTTAAGGAAATTATGGTAGAGATGATTTTTCTCCAATGAGTCTTTCGAGATTCCTCATCCACATGGCAAACCCCACCCTTTAAACCTAACATTACTAAATGAAAGGGCCTGCTAAGTCCTGTTTGAAGATGTCTTTTTCCGAAGTAAGGGTAGAGAGCAATTGCTTAATGTGCTTACCTCTCCTGTATGTGAAATTGAGGTGTATTGACTATGAAGTAGACTGTTTTCTCAGACAGATGCTGAAAAGCTATTTCTCATCTCTCTATGTCTATCTGTCTCTCTGTCTCTCTTTATGTCTCTCTCTCTCTTTCTCTCAAAAAGTGAATTTTGATATTTGAAATATGTGCCATGACAATACTGAAGCATGCATAGGAAGCCCTGTATATAGCAGTTCTGTTGAACTTGTCCATATTCAGTTCCATAGTCTAAGTTGATAAGGATCTCTTCCTCAAGAGGGCACCAAATCTCATTACAGACAGTTGTGAGCCACCTTGTGGTTGCTGGGAATTGAACTTAGTACCTTTGGAAGAGCAGGCAGTGCTCTTAACCACTGATCCATCTCTTTCTTCCATAGCCAAGAACGACCTTGAACTTCTGATCCTCCTTCCTCCAGCCACCCAATGCTGAGATTATAAGTGTCTGCAGTGTTTGAGTCAGAATCTAGGGCTTTGTACATATTTTGCAGACATTTAACGGTCTGGGCTACAGGCCCATCTCCGTTTTGGCAGGTAACTCTTCTCATTCAGCCTCCCCATTTACCCGAGACACAATTTCCTAATGGAAAAAGTTGAAACAAAGGATTCATAGTAATTTTTCTTTTTACAATTCTTGAAAATAAAGTGACCTTCCACTAGAAAGCCAATCTTAGGGGGAAATTATTCTTGGATTCTGACTCAAAATGCAGTGGGAAGATTTCTGTAGAATAGAAGAGTTTCCAAACTCTTTATGTAAGTATGTGTTCACCAAACACCTGGTAAGGAATGCAGTTTACTAATGACTGACAAAACCTCCAAGTTGGGAAATACAGCTATGCCGATGACTCGCCGTTTGGCAGATAGTCAAGCCTGCCAGCCATTATTTACTACCTTTTTATCCATAAAGACTGATTCACTGAAAATATCCTAGAGTTCAGCAAACTTCCCCACCCTCACCCATTGACCTGCACCAAATTGCTCAATTATGTTCTATAAAGAGTTTTATTATTCTTTCAAATGTGAAATAACAGAAAAATGATAGTAAGCCATGTTACATGTGTTCTGTTGTCCTTAACTGTCCAATGATCCCTTCAAAATCTACTGCTTCTGCATCTCCTTCTTACATGTGTTGAATATTTATTATATGCAGGAATCTTGGCTGCTTGGTACCAGGCCTGGGATGGAAGGTGAGGCACTGTGTCACTCGTTTGGCTAAGGCTGCTGACCAGTGAGCTCTTGGGCTTCATGTGTTTCCACCTCCCCCACTGGATGGCTATAGCAACCACTGTGCCAAGATCGTGTTTCTCAAATTTCTACACTATATAATATAAATCTCCCTTCTTCCACCATCTCATCCCACGGTGTGTTCTCTCCCTTCTTCCACCATCCCACGGTGTGCTCCCTCCCTTCTTCTATCATTCCACGATGTGCTCCCCCTTTTTCCACCATCCCACGGTGTGCTCCCTCCCTTCTTCCATCATTCCACGATGTGCTCACCCTTCTTCCACCATCCAACGGTGTGCTCCCCCCTTCTTCCACCATCCCATGGTGTGCTCCCTCCCTTCTTTCCCCATCCCATCCTATGGTGTGCTCCCTCCCTTACTCCACCATCCCATGATGTGTTCCCCCCTTCTTCCCACCATCCCACGGTGTGCTCCCTCCCTCTCTCCACCATCCCATGGTGTGCTCTCCCCTTCTTCCACCATCCAACAGTGTGCTCCCTCCCTTCCTCCACCATCCCACGGTGTGCTCCCCCCTTCTTCCACCATCCCATGGTGTGCTCCCTCCCTTCTTTCCCCATCCCATCCTATGGTGTGCTCCCTCCCTTACTCCACCATCCCATGATGTGTTCCCCCCTTCTTCCCACCATCCCACGGTGTGCTCCCTCCCTCTCTCCACCATCCCATGGTGTGCTCTCCCCTTCTTCCACCATCCAACAGTGTGCTCCCTCCCTTCCTCCACCATCCCACGGTGTGCTCCCCCCTTCTTCCCACCATCCCACGGTGTGCTCCCTCCCTTCCTCCACCATCCCATGATGTGTTCTCTCCTTTTTGGTGACCCCTCTCTCACTTTTTTCACTGAAAGCTACCTCACAGTCTTTCTGCCTTAAACCCTTTGCTTGTACCTTTCCAAAGGCAACATCACATGTTGAGCTTTTTGTTTTGTGAGCTCCTCACTTTGGGTGACACATGCTGGCAGTTAGCTGTCACTATGTAACAGAGAACCTCAAAAAACCCAAGACTGTATCTCAGAACTTGTATAGGTAAGATATTGGAGTGAAGGTCTGATGGTGTGGTTCTGTGCCTTCTAATAGCTCCTGAGATTGTTCACTGGTATTGACACAGCCAATAGACTGGGAAAGAAGTCACAATATGGAATCACTCATGTGCATGGCTCAGAAGATAAAGCTCAGGGGCATCATTCACCTGCACATGGCCTCCTTTGGATGGCTTCCTGAGGGCAGTTAAACCTTGTACATAGCAGTGAGCTTCCCCCACAGCATAGTGAATGTCCCCAAAGTACCAAGTTCTGTTACCCAAATCTGTCTAATGATCCACTCAAACTCAAAATGACTTTTATGGACAACAAAGTCTGTTTGGTCAAAACAGACATGAACATAGCCCCTACTTCTCAATATGGTATCACAGTGTTCATACTCATATTTTAAGGTCACAATATAGACCTTAAATATTGATTAATGCCATATCCCACATCAGATGTTTTTCATAGGCTGTGCAGAAAATTTTGGACTTGAGCTGAGACTGTCCACACTTCTTATATTCTGTCAGATACTGCTACATCTCTCAACCTTCATTTCCCAAAATTTTTTCTATACATTCCAATTTATTTTCTACTATGCACCTCAATGGAGAAATGCTTTTGATCACATCTCCCTGACATATGCAAATACACTTGGATATGCTACACTTTATACATAAACAACCTCATGAATGTGCTTGTTTTTAAATGTAATTCTAAATAAAAAAGAGATAGTTCCAATAAGACAAACAGAAAACACTGTTATATATGCTAACTGTTATGACTTGAGAACATTTTATCACTAGCTAATACTTCAAAGGGAAAATATGCACTTTAAGATAACATTTAGGGGTTAGAGCTGTGGATCAGAGATTAATATCATCTACTGCTTTTGCAGAGGACACAGGTTCAGTTCCCAGCTTCCACACAGAGGCTCACTACCACTGGTAACTCCATTTCCAGGGAATCCGATACCCTCGGACTTACTCAGACAGGGTCCTGCACACACATGGTGTACATGTACTCACACTAGCTCACACATATACACATGAATAAATAAATATTGTTAAAAGATAACTTTTAGAGTTAATGATGTTGAGTATGAATACTTCCTTAAATATGTATTTTTGGCATTTTTAAATTCTAGTGCTGTTTTTTATCAAAATACTGCTCTGTTGCTTTGATCTTAGAATGAATCTCATCAAATGATTTTTTCAGCATAAAAAGTGTCATCATCACCATGTAGTGGCTTTCACAATCTGTACTAACTTTGTGTTCTACTTTATGTGAGCCAGTATAATTGATGCTAGAATGAGAAGCAACAGAGCCATTTAGCAAGTGCATGTAAGTTTCGTGTCCCCTTGTCCTAATCAGAGCCTGGGATTGTGCACAACCTTGCTGACTGCACAAACCCAGGAGCTGACACTTTTCTTTGGGGATATTTTCTATTCATTGCCTCTCCAACTAGTAGATGCTTATTGTCTGAGATGAAAAATATCTGCGAACATACAATCGAATATTTTCTTGCCACCATTGTCACAAGTCGTCTGGCATTTCTCCTTAGGGTCCAAGCATAGCAAACATAACTGGCATAGGGGACATGCAGTAAATATCTATTTGCTTTCTTTAAATGACACCAAATGGGCATTCAGTGTTTGTTGAATGAACAATGAAATTATTCTGTCTGCAATCGAAAGAAAAATGGGGACTCCTTAGTGACTTGCAGCTGTGCTTCTCCTCGGCAATCTCGTCAGAATGTGGCTGATGATCAGTGTCTTAGTCACTGTTCTTTGCTGGGAAGAGACACCATGACCATGGCAACTCTTATAAAGGAAAGCGTTTAATGGAGCTTGCTTATAGCTTCAGAGGTTTAGCCCATTATCTTCATGGGAGGGAGCGCGGCAGCAAGCAAGCAGACATGGTAGCTGAGAATTCTGCATCCAAATCCAAAGGCAGCAGGAAAAGAGAGAGAAAGCCACCGGGCCTGGCTTAGGCCCTTGCAACCTCAAAGCCCACCCGTAGTGACAGACTTACTCCAACAAGACCACACCTCTTAATGCCACTCCCTAAGCTTTCAGATATATGGGCTTATGGGCGCCATCCTTGTTCTAACCACCACAGACTCTTATATTCCTTTGAAATGATTTTCCACCAGAAGTTTGAAAAATTAACTTTCTGTCTTGGTGAGAATTCACACGTTTTCCCTTTCCTCTGCATACTTTCTGCTTTGCAACATCATGTTCATATCTTAGATTTTACCCTTCAGAGCAGCCTCAGAAGTAAGATGTTGCTGCACAATTAGCTAACTGGAGTTATCAAAATCGATATCTTCTTTTGTTCTTTTTAATGAGGAAGCTGAGGTGAAATGTGTTAAAATTTCTTGCTGAAGTCCAAGTAGCAAACCGGTAGCCATGCTGGGATTAAATTAAAAATTCGGACTCAGGACCCTTCCTCTGTTCTTCCAAGCCACTGTGGCTTTTGATCCTGGCTTGAAATAGAAGAATCCTTGATGATTTAATGAGTGGACTTTTAACTCAGCAAATAGTAGAGCATTTTGAAAATTAACACAGTGGACATAGCAAATTTCACAAGGATACTTTATAATAAAGTTACTATGAATTAGTTTATTAAGATGAACAAACCGGAACTGAAGAGATGGATGTAACTTGGTGGTAGAGCACTTGTCTAGCAAGCGCAGGGCCCTGGGTTTAATCCCCAGAACATCAAAACAAATTGGTTTAAGATGGTGATTTGGGGACTTGGGTGATGGATCTGTCACTAGAGTGCTTGTTGTGCAAACATCAGGATCTGAGGTCAGATGGAGAGTGCCCACATGGAAAGCCAGGCACAGCAAAGCTCACCTGTAATCCCCATGCTGGAGATGAAGACAGGAAGACCCCTGAGTCTCTGCTGGGCAGCCCTTAGCCAAATCAATGAGTTCCAAGTGTAGTGAGAGACCCTGTCTTAAAGAAGGAAGACAACCTACATGAACTCTGATCTCCACAGCTATGTGCACACATGTACATATATAAATATAGTAAATTGTGTGTTACCAAAGGTTTTTTAAAGAATGCATAAGAGGTTTTTAAGAGGATGCATCGTGTTTGCGTCCATCTAGTTTCCTCAGAACAAAGACAGGGGACAAGCATTTCAGTGTCATGTGTATTTTTCTTCTTTAAGACCCTTCTTTTTGTAGTCAGGGGGAAATACTTAGATTCGGTTCCCTCCAGCTTGTATAACCTGGTTAAACCAATATTCCTCAGCCTCCCAATGTCATTGAACCTTGTTGCACCGCTCTGTGGAAAATATTTTTATGACTGACCACAGAGAGAAAACAAAATGAAGTCAACACAACTTGCTTTGTTATCTGTTTGCACATATGATTCCCATCTGCGGTTAATATTTATTTATGGAAAATATCATCTCCACCAAGGCTTTCTGAGAGTTTTGAAATATGATGCTGAGCGGGAGCCCAGTAAAGTCTATGAGATCACAAGTGGTGAGCACCCAAAGTGATTTTAGACTGGCTGTCCAGACCCTCAAGCACTAGGACAAGATGCTTTATCTTTTCTTCCTTTCCGGCTCTACTGCTCTAGCTGTCATCCCTCCTACCTTCTCATCTCCTTCCCTCTCCTTTCCCTCTCTGTTTTCCCCTCCTCCATCTGCTTTCTCTTCCTTCCTCCCCCTCCTTCTATCTGTTTGCCTTCCCACCCTGTCTTACCACCCTCCCTCTCTGTTGATCTCTCTCTCTCTTTCTCTCTCTTTCTCTCTCTCTTTCTCTCTCTCTCTTTCTCTCTCTTTCTCTCTCTCTCTTTCTCTCTCTCTCTTTCTCTCTCTATTTCTCTCTCTCTCTCTCTCTCTGTGTGTGTGTGTCTGTCTGTCTGTCTGTCTGTC
>LOEQ01004068.1:31667-45994 GCA_001685075.1 Bramus lutescens
TAGATATGGTGCTGGAATAGTAACTGAGAGAAGGTAGATATGGTGCTGGAATAGTAACTGAGAGAAGGTAGATAGAGGGAGGGAGGAGGGGTCATGGTGTGAGCTTTTGATACCTCAAAGCCCACCCTCAGTGATATATCACCTCCAAGACCACACCTCGTCCAACAAGGCCACACCCACTCCAACAAAGCCACACCTCCTAACCTTTCCTAAACAGTAGTCACTGGGGAGTAAGCATGCAAATACATGAGCTTATGGGGGCCATTCTCATTCACACCACAACACCCAAGCTTCCCATGCTAATTAATATCAGGGGAATTCCTGACTCTTTGCATTACTTTGACAAAGTAACCAGGGACCAAATAAGTTAGGACAAAAGCAACTTAATTTATTTTGATTTACAGTTTCGGGGTCCATTCCGTTCATCATGGTAAGAAAAGCACAGCAGCACAGCCTGGGGCAGCTTGTCACCTGGCAGTCACAGTCAAGAAGCAAAGGGTAGTGACTGCTAGTGTCCAGTTTGCTTTCTCCTTTTTATTCAGTCTGGCACTTAGGTAGGTTTTCCTACATCAGTCAACCTAAAATCTCTGACAGAAATATCCAGAACTTATCTACAGAGTGGTTCTAGATCCTGTCAAGTTCACGCTCAATTGAAACCATCACAGAGTATGCTCATCCTCAGCACCTGGGAGGATGTTGACATCAAGATGGGGTCGAGGAAGGAGTCGGGGTGCGATTCAGGCACGGGAGGGCCTCAGTCGTGCCCTTGGAGAGATTTGGAGTTGGGATTATCCTGCTTTGTGGGGTAAAGAGTTGCCAGCACAATCACTGGCATGTTACTTGTGGTCATTTTGAAACAGCCCACACAGTTCCACTGTATCATCCAGCATGCCTCTGGGTCACTGCCTCTACTGTCAGTAAGCCACGTTTACAGAGAATGAAAATGAGTTTGAAGAGTGGCTTTGGCAATGCTCCCTAAGTAAGATAAAACTATTAATACTTCCATGCATGCTGGGATAGAGTACCAGGAAGGGCTAGGCTGGTACCTTTCTCTGCCCATTTCACTAGGTGCAGGTTATTCTCAGAAAAAGTCACCTTGATCCTGGTCAAGGTGACTCTTTTTAGCGGAAGAAACTTACAAGAATGACTGACAAATGGGAAGACACTACTTATGAACAGCTGGGAAGTTCCTCAGTCCCGAAGGAAAGTCTGTGTCACAGCAGGAAGTCCATGAGCAATCAGTAGAACCAATTATCATTGGAAAGTGCGATTTGATTTGGTCTCAGTTATCAGGTTTCTTCTCTCTGGTTTTGTTCCTTCCACCTTTCCCTGTCTTCCACTCTTTCCTTAACTATTTATTCCCTCCATTTCTCCAGCTTTATTTAAGTACAACTGGTGCACAATGAAGCACACGTCTATTACATATCTAATTTGTTGATTGTGTCTGTGAACATCCCTGCTAGGATACCACCAGCAGCATCAATTTAATGACTATGTCCAGCGCTTACAAAGTTTCTTTGTTTCCTTTTAGTTCATCTTCTCTCTGCAGTCCATCTCTTCCAATACCTCTGGGCTACTTGGTGCAGTAAACCTTGGACATTTTAGAATTGTTTTTAAATAGAGTTGATGGTAGTCTAATGAGAACTAGAAATAAAAAGACATGAGAGGATCCTCCTCTTTTCAAAGTCTCTCTTTGATTATGCAGAGAAAGTCTAGACAGCTGAGAGGGTAGAGAAGGTAAGCTGGGGAGCTGAAAAGCTAATCACTTGAAATCTTACCATTCCTTGCTGTCTCTGTGATCTTAATCCTACTATTTAAATTGTCATACCCAATTTTGCTCATTTTAAGGATGAGGATAATAATTGAACCAACTCAGAAGATAGCTGCAAAGATCATGGAAGATGAAGATAATAAAGAATGAAAAATTGCTGGAAGCTGCACCCAGAGCATCATAATTGCTTGATAAATTATTGTTTATGGCGATGTTTTTATTGTATTAACAATGGTGGTGTCAAAAGTTTAAGGGTCTGCTTCTATGTGACACTTTTACCTTTGTCTATTGGGCCAAACAAAAAACATTTCACCTGAGAGAAAAGCTGTTACAGTATGTCCTGGACACAGAAGACTTTAACATACATTCCAGAAATTCATAGTTTCTGTCCTTCCAGGACCTCAGGCATCAAGATATGCTGTAGTGACTCTCTTCGCTAGATCACCCAACATTCATAAAGGGACAGTTTTGGAAGCATCACCCTGTGTCTCGTTCATACAGGTTTCTTTCCATATCTCCAATCACTCTTCAAGAATATCCTAGTAGGCCCAGATCTCTATATCCAGCCAATATTGGTGTTGTTTGGGGTGTGAGGAATGGGACCTCCTCCCATTTCACACTTGGCTTCTTCTTGCTCATGGATTTAGATGTCCACTTTCCCACAATGTCACCCACACAAAATCCCCAGACCTGCATTCTTTTTGGAGCCCCATTCTATATAAATCCCTGCCCACTCGACCTCTCTGTTGACCTTATCATAGACAAGGGTTATTTGTATTAGACATCCAGACCACCATGACTGCTGTTTGCTGTCATACCTGCTCACTCAGTCATTCCCATGTCAACAGATGGGCTTGGGCCTTTAACCAGAGCTCCTAAACAGACCACGTGTGACAATCCTTACAAGTTGATTCAGGTCCTTCGTCTTTGACCAGTCCTTCTGGCTCTGCATGCATGTATTCCTCCTTTACACCCATCTTCCTATCAGCAGCGCTTCTGGAAGCCATGATCTATGAGCTCAGCAAAAGTTCCCATTTCCCAGCTAGTTTTCTTTACTTCCTGTCATTATGTCTGTCCTCCATGGAGATTATTTGTGAGAAGCCAGAAAGAATTTTGAGTATAAATGTCATCTTGTCGTTCTCATATTAAAAACTCTGTGTTGGCTCTGCAGTGCTATTATTGACTGTATAGTGAATAACAAGACCCTTCATCTGCCTCCAAGACCATGAAGGATGTTGCCTTCAGCTAGCTCCCCTCCCTCATCTCAAATCCAAGGCCTTCTCATATTCCATGTGTCAGGATCCCTGGATTTCGTGTTTTAATCTGAAGCCTGTATTCTAAGAGCATTTGCATGTATTTCCTTCCCCCCCCCCGAACTATCACCTTAACACCCCTGCTGTCTGTTTTGTCAGAAGGTGGGTAAAAGGTGCTTCCTTCCATTTTTCTTTCACTACACCATATTCGTATTTAGGACTGCTTCTGTTTTTCCTATGAAAAGCCCCCTATTCTTTTCTGTTCTGAAATGATGTCTTTACCTAAGTCGTGTTTCTGTTTTTTATTGCTTTCCCTGTGGAACTGTAAATATGAGCATAGACTACATGGATAGCATTCTGGGCCCTTGCCCAGCCTCTGGCCTAATAGCTGACACATTCATTCTCAAATAATGACCTAATTAAGCAGCTGTAGCCTTCCTAAGAGTGGCATCTTGGTTCTAGTCTCTGTTCTGACATGTACTCACCATGTGTCTTTGGACAATCCCCTTCATTTTTATTCATCTCCTTTTGGGGATGGTATTTTCTCCTTTTCGCACCAAGTTATCCATTTACTCAGTCAAACTTGAATGAATACCCATCAACTACTGAGCACTGGAGTTACTTCATCAAAAGCAAGCCCAGGGGTGAGAAGAGAAGAAGGGCATGGTCCTAGTGATGAAACAGGAAATGGAACAGCAAACCCTATGTAAGGCCTACTGTTATACAGTGCTTAATTGGAAATAAACATATGGCATCAAGTATTATGCTAGGCACTTTTAAATTTAGAAATTTATATTTTTATGTAATTTATTATATAAAGGAGAATGATACTTTATTATACATTAGCAGAAAAAAAACCCAAGGCAATTAAAGTCAATCCTACTACTTTATAGAAGTGGAAATTGTGACTCAGCAGCATTTAGTGAATTATGCATGTTCATAGAGCCAGCCTGTATAGGCATCATGCTTAATGCCTGGGCTCCTCTTTCTAAAATCAGGTCTCTGCGAACACAGCAAGAAATAGGATTAAACGCAAAAATGAAAACACCATCTAAAGTCAAGTTAAAAGAAAACAATGCAGCACCACGGCTGCACTAGTGTCCATGTTCTAGAACAAACTATTGTGTGTAGGTCCTCCAGCCTCAGAGAATTGCAAAGCATTGTTCTGAGTAGCACTCCATTCTCTGTGAGTACAAGTGAATAAGATGAGCATTACATTTCATAAGAAGCTGAAGCTGTAATGATCATGAACAAACAATAACAGAAATCAAGGCAGAATAAGTTGAATAAAAGAGGAAGTTAGAAAAAAAGCGAAGGTTTTCATCTAATTTCAAATTTGGATTTGGCATTTTAAAGATGAAATTCAATCAATTAATTCATTCTTCTAGCCATAATTAAACTTGAGTCAACTTCCATTACTGTTCCACTCACAAGGCCCTTCGAGCTATATTTCCATTGAAATGTTCTGTTATATGCAGAGATGTCCAAGATCAGAAATAAGGAAGTTTTTACTAGAGCCAAATTGGAATCCTATTCTGCTATTTGCACACTTTGTTTTTTAACTGTGTACATCTCTAGCTGCAGCATTTTCCTCTCCTATAAAACCGAGATTAAGACTCTATCCTAGGGTAGTGCCATGGATGAAATTGGTGTGAATAGATTAGAAAGTTTCTGACACAGCTTTCTCTGTTGGTTTGCCTCCCCATTCACATAAGTCTTATGACTAAATTCTGAGGGTATCTGCCTTTTGGGTTGGCATTTTCAGAAATGGTTGGTTAACAGCAAATATCTATATCTGTGGCCCTTCACAAAGGGCCAACTTTGTCCTCCATCAGATACTTGCCGAGAATTTGGAGGCATTTTTAATTGGCACAGGTGGGAAGACATCATTAGATGAAAAGCCAGAGATTTTGTAGAAAGTGCCCTAAAATACACAAGACAGCTACCTTTTAGCATCCTGAGACACACAAGACAGTCACCCAAGGGTCAAGAGCGCTCCCTATCATGATGTCTTTTTGAGATTTTACATGTTTTAAAAAATAGACTTTGTTTCTCCCTGTTCAGCCTTGCTTCTTGTGTATGGTCTCCAGGTATTTGTCAGGGTCCCACCATTCAGATGTCTGCCATAGTTTGGGTGTGACTTACACAGCTCCGCTTACAGTCTGGGATGGATTGTTTTCCCTTTCCTGAGGTAAGTTTCCTGGAGAGAGCAACAAGACTGCTGACTGAAGTGATTTCTTGACAGCCCAACAGGGCAGGAGGAGGAAGACTATCATTCCAGGTCAAGAACCTGAAACCTGGAGCAAAGGGCTGAACCCATGCTGTGCAGCTAATAACTGAGTAATCTAGCACGTGATTAGTCCTGTCCTCCGAATTCAAGGTCTCTTTCTTTTTCTTAGAGATTTCTAGTTGTTCATTACTGCTGACTTGATGACCTTGCATAAGCGCTGTGAAAGCCAGAAAACTTTCTGTTTCTGCTGTTGTACATACAAGAAATTAGACCAACAGTTACTTACTAATCCCAATGCTGATGAAAATTTGAGAATACAGAAAGGTAAGGAGGACTTCACAGGTAATTTAGAAGAAAAATTTTTGCCTTGAAAATATGAGGAATTGAGTTCACTATTATGAACCCATGTTAAAATAATAATAAAAACTGAACATTGTACTAGTAATCCAAACACTGAGAATGCAGAGATGAGCAAATCCGTGGTGCTTTCTGAGTGTCTAGTCTAGCCTAGTTGATGAGATCCAGGCCAATGAGGGAGCTTGTCTCCAAAGCTTTTAAAAGGGGTCAGTGTCATCGGGGGAAGGACTGAGGCTGTCCTCTGCCATTGACACGCAAGTACATACATTTGAATAACCGCCACACACACATGTACATCTGCACAAACACAGACCTGCACCAACAAAACTATAAGATAAAATGAATCTCTCCAATTTTAAAATAAAGTGAAAGTTAGCTTACAACCAGGATTTAACTGTGTCTTTGGCCATGGGTGCTATTTTCAAGTTAATTAATTTGTTGACCCCAGCGTGCCCTGTTCCTGTTCTTTTCGATATACAAAAGCTCTATGTGTTTGTCTGTTGTAGCTACGACTGTATGTAGAATGTTGTGGAGGGGGAAAGGCTTGTCAGTAGGCATCTCACACACTTCTTAATAATTAATTTTAAAACATGCCAAGTTTGCAAGGCATCCTTCCTTCACCTGGTGGCACCCAACAAAAACTCTCCCAATGCAGACGATTGTTGACAAATAAAAGCACATGTACCATGAGGTTTGGTTTGCCCGTCAAAAGCAGAAAGACCTTGAAGGCTGTTTATTGTACCATGAATCTTCAGCTATAACCTCCATTAGGTTGGTATGAGATTTCCTTCCTTGCTTAAACTAACTAAATAAATAATAATAAAACCCCTACTCAGGCTGCTCTGAGGTAAGTTATTACTGAGTCTTCTCAGAGACTAAAACAAGCCCCCCCAAAACCAAAAAAAAATGTTTTAAGGAACTTTTAAAAATAATTTTTGGAGATGATTTGCTAACTGCAATTAGCAAAATAAAAAATTCAACTTTTCAAGAGGCTAAAAATAACAGGACCATGTTTTTACTCAGTTTGAAAGGTACTATAAGTAGTTTCTTTCTGAATTTATATTTTAGATGGAAATTAATATTATTCCAATTCCCTCCTATTAACATCATCAGCACCTGAATATAGTCAGCCAAAAAAGTAGACTGTCTAAAACAGGCTTTCTACCTAAGACTGGTTAAAAAATTATAATATGCATTTCCCATCAGCCCAGCAAATTACTTACAGTTAGCCTGCAGTGCAAATTTCCATTAACGCTTCTCTTCCTCAGCCCAAAGAAGGGCATGCAATCGGGTGCCAGACATTCTGAGTCTCTCCAAGTGAAGGACCAGGATGGGCAGTGGGCTATGCTCTCAGATAGAAGGGAGAGGAGATATATTGGTCTTGCCTTTTTGCCAATGAGTTAGCTAACCTTTGAGTCCTTGCTTGTGATGCTACTAGGGGGGTTGTTGTCATCTTTAAGAAATCAGGGCTTTTGGGCTGTGGCATTAGGGAGATAAATTTGCAGTGTATCGTTAGGAAATAAAAAAAATCCTAAAGGCCCTTAATCTACTCTTAGACACAGTGAACTGTCAGTTTAGAATGGACTGCACAGAGGTAATGGCAAAGCCCAGACTCTATTCCTACAGTCAGCTGAAACAGAAAATGTCATCCGAATTCTTGTCCACTGGAAAAAAGAGAGAGAGGCATAATGAGGGAAGGGTGTTGGAAGGCAAGACACTGAAACTGTCCATTTGTGTGCCAAAGATGACCCAGATAGATTATTTGTTTGGCTCTAGTAATGCAAAAAACATAGGTAAATTTTAAACTGGTATATTTCATAAAACTCATCAATTTTCAGTTATCTATATCTTAAAACAGAAGCAGTAGCAGTAGTTGGCCTATATTCTAACTGTACTTTTACGGAGCAAAGAAAATGGATTGAAATCATCTGTTTTAGTGGGAAAAAAATCAAACTGTGCAGCCCAACTAATTTCAAAGGTCTCTTGGAGCTGCTCTCCTCACAATCGCGTTATCCTGGCAATCAAAGCGCTTGGATTTGTGACCTCTGGAGTGATTGGATAAAGAGGACAGGACCCTGTGGGCGCGTGAAGCCGACTGAAGTATATGGTCAAATTTAAGGTGAATTCCAAATGCGTTTTAAGGACTCATGATTCAAAGGCCAACACTGCCCAATGACTAACTCGTATAAAACGCCAGAGCCCTATCGTTTTTATGCACCTGCGTGTGATGTCGCTTCTTCAGGAGGGAATGGGGAATCAGTGGCCACTTAATGGACAGTGACACGTGAAATAGAACCTGTCACTCACCATTCAACCAACTCAGCTCCCTCCCCTCATCTCATATTGACTTTTGTAACTGAGAAACTCAGGGTGTCTGACCTCAGGCAAGGCAGCGCTGGGAAAAATCAAATAACATTGTCTTCGTCCCTCACCCCACCCCCACCTGCTTCCTCTGGATCTCCTATTTCACATCTACGACTTTCTCTGCTTTGCTCACTGTTGACTTAATTCCCTGGCCAATTCTCTGCATAGGACAACACAGGCAACCACTAAGGGCAAATCTAGTATTATTTTATACCTTGGGAGATGGTTTAAGAAGGAAAGGGAACTTTCCTCTTGACAACCAGGACAGTTTCAGTAAGAAACTTGTATTTGCTCTGTCTGAGTCACATCCACGCCGCAGTAATTTAACAAATATTTATTTAGTGCCAGAATCAAGTCACACTCTGGGTAGGGGCTTGAAAACCTCAGTGAAGCCCTGTATTCACGGAGCTTGCACCTTGGCAAGGTGTGAGCAGGAAACGGAAAATAAAATAAACACGGTAAGCAAGAAGGTGCTATTTATTTTTCTCAGGAACTGAAAAATACTACAGGGGAAATCTTTTTTTTTTATTTTTTGTCAAAAGTTTCCCCAAAGGAGAAAGAGCAGCTGCCAAAATGTGAAAGAGAAGTTTACAGTGACGGATAGGAAAGCCATAGAGACAAAAGCAATAGAGGTGCGGATGGTCTTGACTGGGGCTTGTGACTATAGAAATGCCATTCCCTCCACCCCATGTGTTCTCTTTAATTGTTGGAGGGGAAAAGGGGGAAGCTGAGACCAAGAGTTGCCTGAGAAGCACAGAAGACCCACAGGTGCCTGCCTGCCTGCCTGCCTTTCTCCTCTCCCTCCCTCCCTCCCTCCCTCCCTCCATCCTTCCTTCTTTCCTTCCCTCCTTCTATACATTGCATACCCAGCAGTAGAGAGAGTCTCAGGGCTCCTGAATATGCCTTTCTGTTTCTCAGACTCTGTTTCCTAGGCCTTGAATTCCCTTCTCCCTCCGAATCACCTCAATGACTTACGTTCTTTGCTCAGAGTCCCCTGAAATCTCATAAGGTGCCATGTGCAGGAGCTCACAAAGATAAACAAACAAATAAATAAATAGTAAAATTTTAAAAACCAGTGATTGTCACTGATGTGAAATTTCTCTTTTTCCCTGTCTTCCTCGTTCTTTGTAGAAGAACAAGTTCAATCTATGATATGTGTATAGTCTGTGATAAATGACTAAACAAATCTGTTCGGCAGCAGCTGTCAAAGCCCCCCCTCCTCTGTCACTGACCCCTTTTTCCTTAAGCCCTTGGAGATGGTGACCGTTCACAGACCCTCCAGTTCACACACCCCAGTCCCTGTGCAAGAACCAGCAGAAACGGGCTTGGTGCGTGTATTCGTTACTGCTCTATTTTTGTGTCAAAACACTATGGCTAAAGCAACTTCAAGAAAAAAAAAAAAGAGTTCATTTGGGGCTTTTTATTCCAGAGGAAAAATTCCATCTCCCTCATGTCAGGGAAGAGTGGCAGCAGGTGGGCATAGTGGCAGGAACACCCGAGAATTCGCATCTCTCACCCCAGGCATGTGAAGAATTCCCCAGCAGTCAGTCAGAGGTTACTGAACAGCATGGCCGCTCCCAAACCTGCAGCTTACTAATAAGACATAGAGCTTTTAGGTGTTTTATGGCTCTTAATCAGCCATGGATAAACACGGTACTTTCACAGAATCATTAAAAATGAGATAATCTATGTAAAGCTCTTAGGACGGAGTTTAAGACATAGTAAATGTTTGCCATTGTTATCACTGTCCCAGGAGAAGGAACAGGAGTCCTGTGAGTGTGACAAGGTAGCAGCCAGCAGAATATCTGTGACACCAAATTTGCATCATCCCCGTGGTTCCAGGTTACAGAGAATGTGCATATGTTTTATTCCAGTCTATCGTTACAGTCTATGAAATATGTAGTTTTCATCCGCAGTCTGAAACCGAGGAAGCTAAAACTCAGATCATGCCTTACTGAATATGAATCCGTATCTATTAGTTCATAACCCCAAACTTTCATTATTTTCTACTTTGGCCTCATTTCTTGGGCCTAAATATTTCCATTTTGGAATAATGGCACAACGGGCTTGGCTAAAGAATGCTGGGTATATGATCACCACACCGGTTGCTACTCACTCTGAATGGGGCTGAAGTTAGCCTCAGAGGATAGCTGGTTAGTGCATAACCTAGGCCTTTTTCTGCAAGTGGGTTTGAACTAACTCAGTTTGAAATAACTCAATACGTATTGACCATTTGCTGGACACTAGCACAGGCATCATTTCCAGAAGAAAAGATGCCCTGCAACTCAGTGCATCTCCCAGGAAAAGGGCACGGAGAAATCTCAATAGAAGCAAAACTGAGGCCACATCTACAGCCCACCCCGACATTTCCATTCACACCTTCAGCATGTAACCGCCATCTTGGAAACTGGTGGTGGTGTCTATAAAGTTGAAGGACACCCGGGACGATACTTGAAGGTCAGAGACATGTCCAGACCTAAGTCTTTGCCTGAAGCCACTTTCACTGAACCTCGCTTCTCCATGTGGCCACGGACACCTGTGCCACACACAAAGGGCTCCAAAGCTCCTTTCAGCTTTGGTTGACTGAAAAAAGACAGCAGTTCCTAATGCTTGGTACTTGTCCTTATCTTCTAAGAAGTCTTTGCAAATGTGACTAAGGATCTCTACATGAGCCAGTTATCTGAGATTATTCAGGTGGTATTATTGCTCACCACAAATGTCATATAGGAGAAGTAGATTACATATATGTATGTATGTATGTATGTATGTATGTATGTATGTATGTATGTATGTATGTATGTATGTATGTATGTATATGCAGAAAGTGATGTGAAATGAAGCCAAACTTTATGGTGATATTGCCACAACCAAAGGAACCTTGGCATAGCTAAAGAAGTGAAAACCATATTTTTGACCCCTGCCCACTTCTGGGGGTCATGTGGCCCTATGGTGCCTTAGTTTTAGCCCCAGTGAAATTTGTGTTGAGATTCTGGTTTCCATATCTCTATGGACAAAATTTCTGCTGTGTCAAGAGCCCATATTCATGGTAACTTAGTATAGCAACAGAGAAAACTATTGACTTGTTCTTTTTCTTCACTTGTTCTTCCTACCCCTGCTTACCTGAGCTGCTGATGGTTTGTGGCGTCTGTCTAAGCCCAGAACAAAGCCCTCATCTGCCTTCAACCTTCAGGAAGGTCAGGTATTCAGCCTCAAGATCTCTGTTCTTTTGGACAGCAGGTGTTCATATGCTCATCACCAACCAATGCAGCTCCCACCGTCCACTATGGCCAGATTTGCTTGTTTGTTTTATTTGACAGTTTCCAATCAAATGCCTTACATCATGTTCAAAATTTGAAAAGCCAATGTTCTCATTTGGGCCTAGAGGCAAGAGCTGCTATACAGTATAGGAAGCAATCTGCCATATCCTATCATTTTCAGTCCCTATCTCTGAACCTTAGGTGTAGGGGTTGTGTTGTAGATGTAAGAATCGAGGCCAAGCACCCCATGGCCAGTGCTTCTTTGCCTTTTGCCCAGTTGTAGCTTTCTGTAATAGTCTCCATCTGCCGTGAAAGTTTCTTTGATGAGCTACACTTCTCTGTGGGGTAAGTGTTAAGAATCAGTAAATGCTGGTTTAGGAAAGTGACTGTGGTAGGTTTTGCTCAGGGAACATCACAGAGGAGGGGGTGGGAAGAATGGCAGAGTCAAAGGACCAGAACATCTGCTGCAAGTGTGTCTTCTACATATGACAAGAAAGAGGCACCATGAATTCTCAGTGTTGTATTATAGCTTAAACAAAACCTGAGTGCCAGCTGACATCCCAATTTTCATTGGTGGGCAGTGTAGGTGCTTGATCAAATCCTGACCGTCAGTTGACATCCCAATTCTGATTGGTGAAATCTCACAAGGCCCTGCCCCTAGATGAAGAGATACATGTGATTAATGATTACTGAGAGAGGAAGAATCAGCCTTACCCAGGCACGAGCCCCCTGACTGATGATCTAATACTAAGTAGTGAGTCCTAAAGCATGTACATGTGAGCTACACTAGATGGACAAAAGTTGTGTTTATGTTTTTATTTACATACATACATGTGTGCAATAATAATAAGTTCTAAAAGGTAAGATTATGAGATGGAATGGGTGGGTAGGAGTGGTACACAGGAGGGCTTGGAGGGAAGGGGAAGAATAGTTTAAATAAAGTACATGTATATGAAATTTAAAAATACATAAATATTTCTATCGTGTGGAAGCACTCAGAATAATAAATGAGCATCTGGCTATCTCACAGTCCAGTCAAGTTGGCTTATGAAGTTAATCATCATGTCTACATTTATGGAATAGGTACGCTAGAGAACCACACACAATCGTGCCTTTATGGATAGCCAATAGATGCAGCAATACTTGAAGCTGTCAGGGTTGCTACCGGAGCGCCACACCCGAAATTCTGCTGTGTGAACATCTTTCAAGGGGGTCCTGTGAATATTTTTAACAAAAGTTGGGTCATCGCAACAACCTCTTTTTTCTGTAACTCCTACCGTGATCTGACCATGCTATCTGTTAGCTCAACGTTTGGGGGTTTTAGGAGAGCACTGGAGGAATGAAAGAATGAGAATATTAAGGGGGACAAAGAAGGGCATTTTAATCACCCCCTTTTTCAGTTCTACCTATTTCATTGCTTCTATAGATCCCAGATGTTTCTTGGAGATAGAACATTAGGAATGGACCATGGTTTCCTGCCTCCATCACATCCTTCCCTAGAGCAGTGATTCAGTTTCCTGCTCATAAAAGGGGCCACCAGCCATTGTGGACGAGCTTGGAAACCTGAGTGGGAACCAAGGCCCCCCTTCCCTCCATGCTGCTTCTAGGAATTGTAAAAGTCGTAAAAACAGAGCCAGGAATCTTAACGCCCCTGCCCTTCCACCCAGCTTTGTGGCGCCATCACTTCCTGCTTTGACTTTTCTCCATGTCCCATTCTTTTCTGCCCAGAAGAAGCTGTGAAGATCCAGGGAAGATCTGGCATAATGCCAAGGTTACCTTTGCTCAGAACTGTTCACACTTCCCATTCAGCCAGTCTCCAGTCCTCCCGAAGCCTACTAGGCCTTCTTGAGCTCTGTCCTGGCCTCTTCTCAGACCCTGATTCCCACCTGTGTCCTATCTTTTCCACTTGGCTCTAGTGACATTCTCCATTCCCCTGATTTCCTTGACACTTCTGTTCCCTTGCCCTTCTCCCAAGTCCCAGTGTCACCTCCACAGACAGACCCAGGATTCAAGGTTACTTAACTACCATCTGTTCTCTACTTTTCATTAAAACCCCCACATAAAAATAGGAAAAGGAAAGAGCTCTCTGAGTTATTTTTTTAAATAATAGTTTTATTAATTCTTTGAGAATTCAATACTTTGTACTTTATCCATAAACATGCATTTTGGTCATATACATCTTCCCTCCCCTAGCTCCTTCAGACCCACTCCCAGCTACTTACCCATCCAACTTCATGTCCATAAAGAAAAAAACTGAATTAAATCCATGTTGCCAAAATACTATTGGCTGTGTGATCCTCCCCTGGAGTATGGTTGACCTACCAGGTCTGGGAGACATCCTTAAAGAAAACTAATTCCCCTTTTCTCAGAAGCCATCAATTGCCAATATCCTCTCACCCAGGGGTGAGACTTTGTGCCCACCTCCCCTCTCCATATTGAGATTTTTTTTCAGGCTTAAACTTGCACACGTCTTTTTGACTTCTTAAAATGATATCAATTCCATTCATGAGGATAACTGCTGCTGTAACAGAGGCTTAAAATTGATCATGTTTATCATACTACATTTGTTAAAAAATGGGTGTCATGGGGCTCAAAGACTGTAGTGGGATGACTTTTGGAGTGTGTGGGAGAGAAGCAATTTTGGAGTCTTTCTCAGTCTCTAAAATCTGTGGGGACTCCATAGCTCCTGGCCTCTTCTCTCTGACTTCTGTTTGCATTGCCAGACCATTTCGCCCTCTGTGGTTCTCTGTACCTTTATAGTGAGACTTGATGGGCTGCCTGGGTGATAGATTTTTCCATCTTGGCATCCTTACGCTTCAACTCGCTTTTACAAAGCCTCCTTGCCCATGAAAGGTCACAAACTAGATTATAAAATCCTCTGGTGTTGTCACTTGACCTTGCTGCAGAAGGCAGTGGAAAGGGAGTGGGTCAGCTTTTGTCTCATTGTTCCTTTTTCGTGGTCACCATGGTCATCTGGTGGAACCAAACCTTAGCTATACCTGTCGAGCTTCTTCCATTAGAATGCCACAGAAGCTGTACATCACCCTCTCTCTCTCTCTCTCTCTCTCTCTCTCTCTCTCTCTCTCTCTCTCTCT